>JARYGA010016524.1:0-28591 GCA_030545235.1 Helianthus tuberosus | reverse complement strand
TCATAAATATATAACTAGGTTAGAGTTATCTGTATTACACATGTTTAATAAATATAATGTTATATACTTGGTAATAGAAAATTATGTCTTGAATTTTGCACGGGTTGGATAAACCAATGTTTTACATGAGTTAAATAAAATATTATGTAATCTCTTAATACATACAGTCGTTAAGTTATGTCTTTAAAAAATAAACTTTAATGTGACAAATTTAAATTTTGTTAAAGTCATTTTTAAAACATTTTTTTTCAAATGGGTATTGATTTTTTTTAGGTAAGTGAAAAATGTTAATTCAATTAAAGCACACTTAATCCTTTACATATATTTAGCATATTAAGTTAACTTAAATTGTAATTATAAATATATAAATATACACCTATCCATAATTAAATAACTAGTAATTTTTTTTTTACGCTACGCGAAGGGATGACATTTCTTTAGCTTAAATATGGCGGTTAAATTGTTGATTCGAATGGTAATAACATGTACACGCACATTTATATATAGACATAACACTCGTTCTTACCGTAAGCTTAAGGTTGGTAGTTTAAAGTAGTTACTATCTCATTACTCAATTTATATATTTTTGCTCTACGTTTAGATATTATTATATTTTCTCCAAAATAATAGTGGCTCGTTATATTTTATAACTATAAATACCAAATTATAAGTATCACATATCTCATTTTTATTATAAATAAAATAATGATAAGAAATCAATGTATAAGAGAGAATTCTTGTACGAGGTGTAGGAGAAAAACTCACCCATTGATCTCCCAAAATCATGGCTCACAATTAGGCAGTGACATTTTCGCTTGAAGAAACAAATAGAGAAAGGGTATTCTGGTCCTTTCTCACTTGAACTCCCCCTTGATTTTCAAACGGCTATGGGGCTGTTTGGCAACATCTGAATGGTTAAGTGCTGAACCAGTAAGAGGTCTGAACCATTAAGTGCTGAACTAGTAAGAGGTCTAAACCATTAAGAGTCTGTATAATGCTTAACCGTTCAAAGGCAAATGTCTGACCAATTCAGATTAGAGGTCTTAACCATTCAGACTCTGTATAAATCTTAACCATTCAGAGGAAAATGTTTGAACCATTCAGACATCTGCTCGTGAAACAAACAGTCTGATCCATTAAGTGCTGAACCAGTAAGAGGTCTGAACCATTAAGAGCCTCATTAAGAGGTAAACAAACAGCCCCTATAACTTTTTTCATACGTTAATATTTTTTTTAAATTACACCAACGAGCATTTCATTCTTTTTAATTCGAGCAGCCCATTGCTATAGTTTTCTTAAAAAAATTACATGATTTTGAATACTCATTACGTGATTTTGAATACCCAGCACATGACTACGTGATTTCGAATACCGATTACGTGATTACGTGATTTCATTATAGAATTTGAGACCACACTAAGTGATTACGTAATTACGTAACAATAGTAGACTGTGTATTACTAAGTGACTACGTGATTTTGAATACCTATTCCGTGATTACGTGATTTCATTATAGTATTTTATGTGAAACACACTAGGTGATTACATGATTTTGAATGTGTAATCAAGTAATGGATTTATATTGAAAGTTGAATCACGTAATGGTTTATGGTTTATGTTGAATGTGTAATTAAGTAATGGTATTCAAAATCACATAGTCATGTGTTGGGTATTGAAAATCACGTAATCACGTAATGGACAAATGTGTATTCAAAATTCTGTAATTTTTTAAAGAAAAATATAGCAATAGGCTACTCGAATTAAAGAGAATGAGTGCTCGTTAATACGGCGTAATTTTTTTTAAAATATTAACGTATGAAAAAGTTATAACCGTTTGAAAATCAATAGAGGAAATTGTTTCGAGTGAAAAGAACTAAATTACCTTTCAAGCCAATATCACTTGTATTCAAATCAGTGTTGTAAAAGTCCCTAGGCGGTCCCTAGTCGGCCGACTGGGGAGTTGGGAGTAATCGGAGTACTCGGAGAGTACTCGAGCAGTACGCGGACATGGTAAATATAAAGAAAATTAATTGTTATATCTTATTTATGTGTTAAAATAAGCATAATTCATGTCAACTGAGTATAATTTAAAATGAAACATGTTAAAGTTCAAATATTCTGAATACAAGTCCGACTAGTCTGAGTACAAGGCCGAGTAGTCCGAGTACAAGGCCGAGTAGGCCGATTTTGACCGAGTTTGACCGATTAAAAGTCAACAAACCACGTTGACCGCCTAGACCGACTAGGCCGACTACGTCCGACTAGGCGCCGACTAGGCCGACTAGGCACCGAGTACTCCCGAGTAATCCCGAGGCCGACTAATTGAGACCGCCTAGGAGGAAGTCGCCTCGGAGGGGGTCCGAGGACCGAGTACTCGCCGCGTACTCGCCGAGTACTCGGCCGAGTAATCCGACTTTTACAACACTGATTCAAATCCCTGTGGCATAACCTTCGTATGGAAAAAGTGTCTTGTGTGGGATCCCTTCTCATAAAATAATAACATAAACTTACAAAGATTTATAATTGGACGACTCTTCCGTTCAGTAAATTAAACAAATAGCTTTCCAATTATGATAAAATTCTACTAATTTAAATAAGAGTAAATTCTCATTTTAGTCTCTAAGATTTGTTTCAAATTGTCACTTTAGTCAAAATAATTTTTTTATCCTCTAGGTCTCCAAGTTTTTTAATTTTTGCTATTTTGGTCCAACCCACTAACTTTGTTAAAAAATGGCAGTTAACTCACATTAAATAGTTTGGTAGTTGCCATTTTAATCCAAAACCCATTTTTTCTTTTATTCAGTTATATATATATATATAAACTTTAATTAAAAACCCTCAAACTCAAACTAAAAATAAAAATACATATTAATATAGATCAAAAAACCCTTTAGTTTTTAAAAACATAATATTAGTTAATATATATTAAAAAAAACCTTTTATTTTAAAAAAAATATTAATATATATAATAATAATCCACCAATCCCCAACCCACCCATCCCCCTCCCTCTCCAGTCTCCACAGGTCCATAACCCCCACCACCTCTGCCACACACCACCACCAACCTCCGCCACACACCACCACCACCCATCACCGTCCACCTCGCACGTATAAAACAGTCGGGGATTGGTGGATTTTTATTATATATATTATGTTTTTAAAAAATTAAAGGTTTTTTAATATATTAATATGTATTTTTATTTTTTTAGTTTAAGGGTTTTTTAATTAATATTTATATATATATATATATATATATATATATATATATATATGTAACGCCCCAAAAATCTGAATGTTAATAATTGTCGTATGTTCTTATGTGACACGTCATGAAATAAATAACTAGGCTATTTAACCTAGTTAAGGGTATGGTCAAAAGTATTAAATGATTAAGGTAGTGTCAGTTATGTTTTAAATGTAAACCCGAGGGGCTAAAGTGGAACAAATGAAAGTAAGTTATAAAATAACTTGACACACACAAACACACACATACGTGTGTGTTCTGGAAAGATCGAGCAAGGGCTCTCAAGAGCCCCAAAACCCTAGTTTTTCAAAAGCTTCAATTTGAAGAATGAATCAAGGCCCAAATCCATAACCGAGCATTGATTAATGATCACCAACACGAGAGGATCATAAGGTATGTTTTAAATCTAAGATTGGTGATCATGGGTGAAGTGGGTTATGTTCTAATCCGTGAGTTAATATGAAATTGATCATGTACAAAGGTTAGAATCCTCGCATAGAACATGGGTTATGTATGATTTGCGTTAATTTGATGATTAGAGGTGAAACCCGTTTGTTAGGGTGAAGATGATGACTAGAATCACCTCCTATGTTTAAGTCTTGTTGAATGATTGATGTATTATGTGGGTATGATGAATTATTGTTAGATGAAAGTATAGGAATATGATGATGTTATGTTTAATGTTCATTTGGAGTGATATATGATGATTAGTAGAAGGATTTGACGAGTTATGTATGAGTTTAGAAGATTCATGCATGAATTAGTTGTACGTTATGCTTAAAAGGTAGTACTCGCATCAAGTGTATGATGAAATGTATATAGTGTCATCCGTATAATCGAATATGATGTTACGAGTATATGATGATAAGTCGATGGTTAAATATGGTATATAGTTGACTTTCAAAAGTCAACTAAGCATAAGAAACATGAATTGACACGTGGTCGTAAAGGCAGGATTATAGGAATTCGTATGGTACATGTTATGTCAATATGCGTTGTTTGTGATTATATGATGAATTACATGAGTTTAAATGGATATGAATATAATCATATGAGTTATGTATGTTAGAAATGAATAATGAAAGTTAAGGGTGAAATATGCGATTGATATGATGTTAACATGTACGAATACATATGCTAATAGGAGCGTGATCTTGATGAAAAGAGAGTATAGGAATCATGTCAAGACGGACGCAAACATGAAAGGATAGCGGGTCAAGAAAAGGCGAGGAATCGGATACGAGCACGGACGCATAAGGTACGTGATTTCCGTAATCACTTCTTAGTACAAGTAAGTAATACAGTGTTGTAATGAATTAAACATGATGTTTGAGGTCAAATATGTGTTAAAGTCTTTCGTCGTAAATGATGGGTTTAAGGTTGACCAAAATGCCCTTGATGGGTATTTTGGGGTAAACGATCTTAAAAGTAGTTTAGAAACAAGTTATTCGATTAGAGTAATGTTTTGGACAAGTATGGAAGTGGGGATGATGGTTTGGTTAGTCATAGACCAATTAATGCGCGAATACCCTTAACGGGTCAAAATAAGCATATGAACGATAATGTGTTAAGAGGATGCAAGACATCCAAGAATTTAGTAATTTATGATAGACGTCACTGATATTGTTAGATTTATAAGAGGTTATGGTAAAATGACCAAGTTATGTTGATGAATGCATGAACGGGTCGAATAAATCATAAACAAATAATAAGACGATAGCGTGTAAGTTAAGAATTTCCGTAATCCGGATGTGGGATTTTAAGTTTATATGATAGAAGGTGAATTTACAAGCATATAGGAAGAAACGGGAGGTTAAACGGGTAAATGGTTCGAAAGTTATGCGCGTTTTAGTGCGTTCGGACGATGAAACGAAACTGCAGAAAAAATGCACTTTAGAGAGGCCGTCGCCGACGGGCAAGGAGGCCGTCGCCGATGGGTTAGGGAAAATCAGTTTTTCTCCGACGGGTTATCTTCCTGTCTACGGGGTTTTGGCTACGGGAAAAACTACGGGCCGTCGCCGACGGGCCCTAGGGCCGTCGCCGACGACCTCCCTAAGTCCAAAAGTCTGAAAATTGTTATTTAAGTCGATTTATGTATCGTAGGCTTCGGTTTGTTATCCGTGGACTACGGCGGACTTTCTAAACATGATTTTGACCGACCCTTAGATGTTTATGGGCTATAAATCAAAGTTTAAGTCTCATGTAAATAATGTATAAGTATGTAAGAGGTATGCAAGGTGTTGTATACGTATGTAGATGCGTAATTATGTATATATGTAATGCTGTAAGAAAGGTATGTACGTATGCAGATGAGTATGTATGTAAGTATAGAGATATGTATGAGTGTATGCATGTATGAAATGCTGTAGGAAGGGTATGTACGTATGCAGATGTGTATGTATGTATGTATGTATGTATGTATAAAGATATGTATGAGTGTAGGCATGTATGTAAAGATGTAGTAAAAGGTATGTACGTAGGTAGTTGTGTATGTGTGTATGTATAAAGACATGTATGAGTGTATGCATGTATGAAATGCTGTAGGAAGGGTATGTACGTATGTAGATGTGTATGTAAGTAGGTATGTATGTATGACTTAGATATGTTGAGTGTTAACGTTATTGATGGTGTACCTTGAGAATGAAAAAGTGATGCAGGTACATTACTGAAGCCTCACCAGGAAATGGATACGCAGATGAAATGCTTAAAGTTTGAAAGATGACGAAATGTAAAGCGTACGTGAATGTATCTTGTTTATATAATGTGTGCTAATGTTTATGAATGTATGTGGTGAGTGCAGGTTGTATGAATAACGGGCGATTATAACAAGGATTAGAGATCGAAGATCGAGTCACAAGATAGATTGTACGGAAATAATTGAGTATGTACTATTAGGAAACAAGACTTATGCTTTATTTTTGTAGAAGATACATATCAAAACGAACTTTCAAGTAAGTCAAAACGTTGGTAAAGAAAGAAATTTTATGGTTCGTGTTTTCCGCTGCGACTTTTGTCATGTACGAATTAGGGTATTACAAGTTGGTATCAGAGCCCTGGTTTGAGGGAATCAAGTACGAGAAGGTAAGAACTTGAACTCAAACTTGTGTGCTCTTGAGATAAGAAGTCCGTACAATCTAAGACTCGATCAAGATCCAAAGGTAAAGGCTAATGAAAGTATGTACTTATGTATACGTATAAGGAAACTGACGGTTTTGTATGTGCAAGGTAAGCATAAGTGTTGGAAGAGGATGATCCGTGAATGCAGTCTAGGATGAATACTAAGGCAGGCAAAGAGGTAATAAGATAAATAGGCAAATGAGCCCAGGTACGTAAATGTAATATGTGGGTGTAAGTAATGGTAAAATTAATTAAGGGAAGGAAAAATTTTAAAATGAAAGACAATGATCGTATAGTAATGAAGTACTGGAAGTAATACACGCGCCGAAACCTAAGTCTACGGACATAAGGTGACAATTACATGAAGGCACGAAACTACTATGTGGATTGTGTACCTGGCCAGTACACGAGAAACGTAGGACGTTCGTGAGAACATGATAATGGTTACAAGTATGTCCGGTAGAGTTAGGTAGCAGGCGGGCGTGTGGGTGAAATGGGAAGTAAGACTCTCGGGAAATTGAGAGTACTATGAAAGTACGAAAAACATGCCTGATAAGAATGAAGAATGTGGAATCCGTAATTAAGTACGGATCAATAAGATATGAATGATATGTTTGAATCCGTGAGACGGATTCAAGGATGAAAGGCATGAATGTTATGTTTGAATCCGTGAGACGGATTCAAGGATGAAAGGCATGAATGATATGTTTGAATCCGTGAGACGGATTCAAGGATGAAAGGCATGAATGTTATGTTTGAATCCGTGAGACGGATTCAAGGATGAAAGGCATGAATGTAATGTTTGAATCCGTAAGGCGGATTCAATGAATGAAAAAGTATGAATGATGCATCTGGATCCGTGAGACGGATTCAAGGATGAAAGGCATGAATGTAATGTTTGAATCCGTAAGGCGGATTCGATGAATGAAAAAAGTATGAATGATGCATCTGGATCCGTGAGACGGATTCAAAAATATAAAAAGATGAAATTAATCCGCTCAAGAAGATGTCGACAGTTTGACCATGATTGAGTCGAACGGGTCATAGAAGTAAGTATAAAGTAAAAAGTGATAGTATAATAGACGAAGTTTTGTATAAGTTACGTGTAAGATATGTGAGTAATTGACTCTTATAAGTCGGAATGATGACGGGCTGTGACCCGAACAATAATTTAAGTAGGGGCGGGAATGGTAAGTTTGGTAAGAAATATTGAGACAATGTAATAAGGTCCTTGCAAGTAAGCATGAATAGAAGGAAGTACAAGCGTGTACTTCAGTTGGCGAATTGATTAATAGAATGAAAGGATTGCATGTAAGAAATAGAATGTGTAGTACGTTATAGTAGGTACGTAGGAAATTGTAGAAGAGTATAGGTGAGTAATCACCTAGTGTAATGAATGATTGAATGACATATGCTAACCGCTGAAGTTGTTGATGATAATGTTAGAATTATTGATGTGATGAAACCAATCGTATTGGTGAAAGGATGTGCACGAGCGGAAACTCATTACACGGATGAATGAAATCTGGCCTATTATGGCTAGTACTCGAGGAGAAGATGATCGATCTGGGTTACGGATCGTTGGTTTGCGAAATGAAAAGAGGCTAGTAAAAATATTTAACTCATGATTGGATAGATATGAACTAGTATGACACCTGTATATGTGTAAATTAAGTAGTGCAGGAAGTAAAAGTAATAGTAATGTGAAATGAACGAAATGATTTAAGGGAAATGTAAAGGTATGCAGGATACAAGTAACTGTAGAAAATGTAGAATGAGGTTAACGTTAAAATTAAGCACGTAGGCGTGATTATGTAATAATAGTTTTGTTGTGATAACAAAACAAAAGTTAAATGTTATACAGAGTATGTAGAGAATGTAAATTTTTAGAGGTGAGATGGAGATATTAGATCCATTAAGAAGGGATCATATTAAAGGACGGAAGAGTATGTGTATTGACCAGTTATTGACAGGTCAAGTAAATGAAAATGAAAATGATATAGGAAAGAATGATCAGGAAAGTATGGGCTAGTGGTCGTATGGATGGACTAGAAGAAAAGATGATGTGTGTTCGATGAAAGTGAGAAAGGTTTCGGGGACGAAACCTTGTTTAAGGGTGGTAGACTTGTAACGCCCGAAAAATCTGAATGTTAATAATTGTCGTATGTTCTTATGTGACACGTCATGAAATAAATAACTAGGCTATTTAACCTAGTTAAGGGTATGGTCAAAAGTATTAAATGATTAAGGTAGTGTCAGTTATGTTTTAAAGGTAAACCCGAGGGGCTAAAGTGGAACAAATGAAAGTAAGTTATAAAATAACTTGACACACACAAACACACACATACGTGTGTGTTCTGGAAAGATCGAGCAAGGGCTCTCAAGAGCCCCAAAACCCTAGTTTTTCAAAAGCTTCAATTTGAAGAATGAATCAAGGCCCAAATCCATAACCGAGCATGGATTAATGATCACCAACACGAGAGGATCATAAGGTATGTTTTAAATCTAAGATTGGTGATCATGGGTGAAGTGGGTTATGTTCTAATCTGTGAGTTAATATGAAATTGATCATGTACAAGGGTTAGAATCCTCGTATAGAACATGGGTTATGTATGATTTGCGTTAATTTGATGATTAGAGGTGAAACCCGTTAGTTAGGGTGAAGATGAGGACTAGAATCACCTCCTATGTTTAAGTCTTGTTGAATGATTGATGTATTATGTGGGTATGATGAATTATTGTTAGATCAAAGTATAGGAATATGATGATGTTATGTTTAATGTTCATTTGGAATGATATATGATGATTAGTAGAAGGATTTGACGAGTTATGTATGAGTTTAGAAGATTCACGCATGAATTAGTTGTACGTTATGCTTAAAAGGTAGTACTCGCATCAAGTGTATGATGAAATGTATATAGTGTCATCCGTATAATCGAATATGATGTTACGAGTATATGATGATAAGTCGATGGTTAAATATGGTATATAGTTGACTTTCAAAAGTCAACTAAGCATAAGAAACATGAATTGACACGTGGTCGTAAAGGCAGGATTATAGGAATTCGTATGGTACATGTTATGTCAATATGCGTTGTTTGTGATTATATGATGAATTACATGAGTTTAAACGGATATGAATATAATCATATGAGTTATGTATGTTAGAAATGAATAATGAAAGTTAAGGGTGAAATATGCGATTGATATGATGTTAACATGTACGAATACATATGCTAATAGGAGCGTGATCTTGATGAAAAGAGAGTATAGGAATCATGTCAAGACGGACGCAAACATGAAAGGATAGCGGGTCAAGAAAAGGCGAGGAATCGGATACGGGCTCGGACGCATAAGGTAAGTGATTTCCGTAATCACTTCTTAGTACAAGTAAGTAATACAGTGTTGTAATGAATTAAACATGATGTTTGAGGTCAAATATGTGTTAAAGTCTTTCGTCGTAAATGATGGGTTTAAGGTTGACCAAAATGCCCTTGATGGGTATTTTGGGGTAAACGATCTTAAAAGTAGTTTAGAAACAAGTTATTCGATTAGAGTAATGTTTTGGACAAGTATGGAAGTGGGGATGATGGTTTGGTTAGTCATTGACCAATTAATGCGCGAATACCCTTAGCGGGTCAAAATAAGCATATGAATGATAATGTGTTACGAGGATGCAAGACATCCAAGAAATTAGTAATTTATGATAGACGTCACTGATATTGTTAGATTTATAAGAGGTTATGGTAAAATGACCAAGTTATGTTGATGAATGCATGAACGGGTCGAATAAATCATAAACGAATAATAAGACGATAGCGTGTAAGTTAAGAATTTCCGTAATCCGGATGTGGGATTTTAAGTTTATATGATAGAAGGTGAATTTACAAGCATATAGGAAGAAACGGGAGGTTAAACGGGTAAACGGTTCGAAAGTTATGCGCGTTTTAGTGCGTTCGGACGATGAAACGAAACTGCAGAAAAAATGCACTTTAGAGAGGCCGTCGCCGACGGGCAAGGAGGCCGTCGCCGACGGGTTTGGGAAAATCAGTTTTTCTCCGACGGGTTATCTTCCTGTCTACGGGGTTTTGGCTACGGGAAAAACTACGGGCCGTCGCCGACGATCTCCCTAAGTCCAAAAGTCTGAAAATTGTTATTTAAGTCGATTTATGTATCGTAGGCTTCGGTTTGTTATCCGTGGACTACGGCGGACTTTCTAAACATGATTTTGACCGACCCTTAGATGTTTATGGGCTATAAATCAAAGTTTAAGTCTCATGTAAATAACGTATACGTATGTAAGAGGTATGCAAGGTGTTGTATACGTATGTAGATGCGTAATTATGTATATATGTAATGCTGTAAGAAAGGTATGTACGTATGCAAATGAGTATGTATGTATGTATAGAGATATGTATGAGTGTATGCATGTATGAAATGCTGTAGGAAGGGTATGTACGTATGCAGATGTGTATGTATGTATGTATAAAGATATGTATGAGTGTAGGCATGTATGTAAAGATGTAGTAAAAGGTATCTACGTAGGTAGTTGTGTATGTGTGTATGTATAAAGACATGTATGAGTGTATGCATGTATGAAATGCTGTAGGAAGGGTATGTACGTATGTAGATGTGTATGTAAGTAGGTATGTAAGTACGTATGTATGTATGACTTAGATATGTTGAGTGTTAACGTTATTGATGGTGTACCTTGAGAATGAAAAAGTGATGCAGGTACATTACTGAAGCCTCACCAGGAAATGGATACGCAGATGAAATGCTTAAAGTTTGAAAGATGACGAAATGTAAAGCGTACGTGAATGTATCTTGTTTATATAATGTGTGCTAATGTTTATGAATGTATGTGGTGAGTGCAGGTTGTATGGATAACGGGCGATTATAACAAGGATTAGAGATCGAAGATCGAGTCACAAGATAGATTGTACGGAAATAATTGAGTATGTACTATTAGGAAACAAGACTTATGCTTTATTTTTGTAGAAGATACATATCAAAACGAACTTTCAAGTAAGTCAAAACGTTGGTAAAGAAAGAAATTTTATGGTTCGTGTTTTCCGCTGCGACTTTTGTCATGTACGAATTCGGGTATTACAATATATAGGGAGGAGCTCATGCGAGAACCACCTTTATTGTGAGAACCGCGAGAACAAATGTGAACACAACTTAAATAGCTAAAAAACCTAAAAAAAACCTAAAAAAAACCTAAAAAAACCTAACCCCCACCCCCCCAACCTAAATGCTAAAAAAAACCTAAAAAAAACGTAACCCCAACCCCCCCCCCCCCCCCCAAACCTAAACCCCCCTCCCCCACCCCCCAAAAACCTAAATCCCCCCACCCCCCAAGCTAAAATGCTAAAAACTAAACCCCCCAAAAAACCTAAAAAAATCTAAAAAAAACCTAAAATTTTTTTTTTGAATTTTTTATGTTAAAATCGCTACTTTTAGAAGCCAAAATTTTTTTATTTTTTTTTGCTTTGAAAAGTAGCGATTTTTTTATAAAAAATTCAAAAAAAAAAATTTGTGTGATTTTTAGCTATTTTTAGGCATTTTTGGTTGTGTTCACATTGGTTCTCGCGGTTCTCGCAATAAGAGGTGGTTCTCGCATGATCTTCTCCCTATATATATATAGGGAGAAGATCATGCGAGAACCACCTCTTATTGCGAGAACCGCGAGAACCAATGTGAACACAACCAAAAATGCCTAAAAATAGCTAAAAATCACACAAATTTTTATTTTTAATATTTTTTATATAAAAATCGCTACTTTTCGAAGCAAAAAAAAAATAATAATTTTTTTTAAAAATTTTTTTGCCACTAAAAGTAGTGATTTGAGCATAAAAAATATTAAAAAAAAATTTAGATTTTTTTTGGATTTTTTTAGATTTTTTTAGGTTTTTTTTGGGGTTTAGTTTTTAGCATTTTAGTTTGGGGGGGGGGGTGGAGGGGTTTAGGTTTTGGGGGGGGGGGGGGGGTGGGGGTTAGGTTTTTTTAGCTATTTTAGGTTGTGTTCACATTGGTTCTCGCGGTTCTCGCAATAAGGGTGGTTCTCGCATGATCTCCTCCCTATATATATATATATATATAAGTGAATAAAAGGGAAAATGGTTTTTGGATGAAAATAGCAACTACCAAACAAGTTAGTGTGAGTTAACTGACATTTTTTTAACAAAGTTAGTTGGTTGGCCCAAAATGGCAAAAAAAAAACAAAGAAGAAGAAGAAGGACCACTCAAGGACCCGAATGATAAAAAAAAACTATTTGAACTAAAGTGACAATTTAAGACAAATCTTAAAGACTAAAATGGCAATCTACTCTTTAAATAAATATTCCCTTAAGTGTAAAAGGACTGAAATGAATTAATGGAAATTGTATTTCCCCCGAGAGTTATAAAACCGAAAACATTTAAGAGAGAAGGGGGACTTGAACTCACTGGGTTGTCTCGTTGTTCGTACGCATACCAACCCAGTCCCATTGTTGTAACTAGGACAATCCCGTCACTAGTCATGAAAATCATGCACGTTTCGTAAATACGCGTATGTTTTGTAAAACCGGTATACTTAACATGAACTTTTCGTAAACCATTTGAGTTCGTTGAAATTCTATTGCAAAATGGTTTAGAAATATGAATTTTGTTCATCGAAATATAGTTTACTTTTGCAAAACTTGCATGTCTTTCCACCACTGAAAACATTTATAAAAATGTAAAACCGTAAAAAGTGGGGGTTCTGAACTCACCTTGATGTCCTTGTGCAAAGCTAGCTTAATGTGATTTCCGTAATGTCGTTCCAAGAACGTGAACTTGCTAGCATGCAATCTAAGATATTCCTACCAAGAAATACTTATAAGTTTCTAAATAAAATGATGTAGCTAAAACTACGTGCCCGAGCTCTACCGAATCGTTAACCACACGATTCCAAGGTAGTGTTATTATTTTGTCTCGAAATAACCAATCTATGGTTATTTGATTCCGTTTATAATCGGGATAATTACTACATCTCGAAAACGACTTAGTTTTCGAGTGTTTTAAGATATATATATATATTTAGGTATATAATTAAAGGTACATAATTAAAGGTATATATACGAAGTCGTGTTAGTCATCGTAAATAGAAACACGTAGATGTATAAATAGTAAGTCTCATCGTAACTTTCGAATGATCAAAATATATATTCACTTTCCTATATATATATACACACACATACACACACACACATATATATATATAGAGAAACGGGATCAGGAGAAAACGCTCAAAAGTGTGAGAACGGTGAGAACGCATCCTGGCCCAACACGTGTCATGCGGCTTAGAGAAGGGCGGAGGGGCTTTTTTGTCCTTTTATCTTCTGCTTTTCCAGTTCCGCTTTTCCCAATATTGTTTTATTTTTTGGGGTTTAAGATTTTTGGCGTTAACCAAATTCAATAACTAATAGCGTTTAATGGTTTTACCGTATTAACATTTTGGCGTTTATGGCGTTTTTTCAAATCGTATGCCATTGGAAACCCCAGGGTGGTCAGGAAATCTATCTGAATGGCGTTTTTCAAGGCGTTTTAAACAAGATGGCCCATTATTTTATTATTTTTTATATACATTTTGGCGTTTGTGGTAACTTGGCGTTTTACAATTGTAAGATTATATCACAACCACATGGAAAAAAATAGAAGCGAAGAAAATAAATTAAAAATCATAATCGGATCTCTTTTCACAATCTTCACTGTCATCAATCTCTCTCTTCTTTAATAGTACAAGAACTGTCACCAAATATATGGCGTTTTATGTAAAACTTAACAAACCCATCAGTTTGATTATTTTGTCTGCTCGTCTGTTGAAGTGGCTTTTTTGTGGATGTTTGGGTACATAGATCTATGACGTTTGGGTGGGTTTTTCGCTTTTTCTTCATCGCCATCTTCATCTTTATAATCATGCCACTCTTCAGTGTCATTGATCTCTTTTCCTCATCCAAGCCTTATTCAAGAACAAAGAACACAAAATGACCTTCGATCGTCATCAGTATCCTTTTCTTGAAGATTTGTCCATCTCATGTAGCAAAATCTTTCTGAGTTACTCCTCTCAGCTAACAATCCATTCAGTGAAACTTCACGAAGAATAATACTGAATATCCAAGATAGCATATTAGCCATCTTTGATTTTTTTTAAATTTTTGACGTTTTGCACTAAGTGGTATTTAGTAGTATTTTGGCGTTTGTTTTTTTGGTTTGGTTAAATGGAAGTTGCTGAGAGTTATTATTTTATAGGATTTCTTTTGGCGGCGTAGGTTAGGCGGTGCATTATTATAATAAAGTATTCGTCGTTTCAGTTGCTGTTTGTAACTATTGTTTTTTATAAGCTTTTTTGTCTGAAGTCTGTAACACGTCCCGTCTTTCAAGTTTGGCGTTTTAGATTCTAATATAATAAATTTTCCGTCTCTTCATTTTTACTGTTTTGTAGTTACTGTTTCTAGTTACATTTTCAAGTTTGCTTTTTTTTTTGGGTTTTTTATAATACTTTTTCAAACTAATTTTATTATAGTTTGGGAGTTTTTGGGGGCGTTTTACGGCATGATAGCGTTTAAATAAGCATTTTCGCTGTTTGGCGTTTTTATTATATATGGCGTTTTTATTATATAACAATCAGCTGAAAAGGAAAATTAAAAAAAAAAGAATCTATAAACAATTGATCTTCCAAATCTTCACTCTCACCAGTCTCTTTCTTCTTTTTTGAATCATCTTAACTGGCTGGTTCGACTTTCGTATGATTCATTTTATTTTTTTGTTTTTCAAGTAGTTTTTTTGTGGCTGTTTGGAAGCATAAAGTCTGACATCAGCATCTTTTTCTTGAAGATTTGTCCATCTCATGCAGCAAAATGTTATTCAGTTTAGACCCTTCAGCCAACAATCTTGAATTTTTCAATGAACGATGTTTGAGTTTTTTACTTTTTTGGCATTTTACCGATAAAAAGAACGCCACCAAATAAAAGCACCTTAAACCTCAAAATTTGATCATGCTAAAATCAATAATGTTTTGCTGTATGAGATGGACAACATTGTTAATCCTCGGTTAAGAAAGATAACTTACAATGTTGTCCACCCCATACAGCTAAACTTTATTGACAACAAACCTCAATAACGTTTTTGTATGTTTTGGCGCTATAAATTGGATGAAAGTTGAGGATAAGTCAATAAGATTTTAATCAATGAAATGGACAATATCCTCACTTAAGGATTTTGTCCATTACATTGAGCGAAATCTTACGGACAACCAAACTGAATTTCAAAAAAACGTTTTGATTTAGAAGATATTTGATGTTTGGGTTTTTTGGCGTTTCTAAGACGAATGGGATATATTAAATATGGCGTTTGGGTTTTTGTGTGTGTTTTTAATTGAAGGTCTGAGATGTTGTATATATAGGATTTTTTGGCGGTTTTTTAGGCGGGATTTTATTATAATTAAGTTTGGCGTTTTATATCTAATGGCGTTTTTACTTAGAATGGTGTGTGATTTTTGTTTTGGCGTTTTATTTCATGAGATGGCGTTTTGTGTCGAGAAGTCAAAAGACCCTTTTACCCTTAATGAAGCGCGTTCACGTAATAAAATTGATGTTATTTACGAAAACGCCACCGCGCCAATCTAGTCCATAGATTGTTTTGATCGGACGACCCATAAGCGTTCTCACCGTTCTCACACTTTCTACCGTTTTCTCTAAATCCCGACCCTATATATATATATGTGTGTGTGTGTGTGTGTGTGTGTACCGTTACGAATCCGAAATGATAAGTAGGCATGATATCGTGATACCTTTCGTAAGAAGTATATATATAAATATAGGGTTAGGTTAACGTACAATATCCCATATCGTACATTACGTACGCGCTCATCTCAGCCGTCAGATCTTCATCCCACATTGAAATCACATGTTGGTTTTTTGTAACAATTCCACATGTTGGTTTTTTAACATGCGATTTCATCAAAATTACCACATGCGAAATTGTTATAAAAAACCAACATGCGATTTCATCAAAATTATCACATGCGAAATTGTTACAAAAAACCAACATGCGATTTCATCAAAATTATCACATGCGATTTCATCCATGCTATTTTATAACATGCGATGTCAGTATATCGTACGTATTGTACGTTAAGGGATATTGTATTTTACACTTTCACTATATATATATATATGTATATATATATAAGCTTCGTGTTGTCGAAACGAGTCGGTTGATAACGTGTTAAGATCGTACGATATGTGTCATGTTCGGTTAGAGGGGTGTAACAATTATAAATAATTGTACTTTGTAAAATTTTCGAATCCTTGAGGTTTGAAATAAAGATAGATAACTCTATTTATTTTACAAAAGTATTCCGATCCTCGATGTTTGAAATAAATATAAACAAGTATATTTATTTTATAAAAATGTTCGGATTCTCGATGTTCGAAATAAATATAACTAATTATATTTATTTTAGAAAAGATTTCCGCATCTTTGTTGTTTGGAAATGATTATCAATGATATCTATCTCATAAAAGTTTCCGAGTTTTATACGTTTTGGAATAAATATAAAGAACTATATTTACTTTATATAAGTATCGGTTTTCGTTAACTAGTAGCTCGTGTTTTGTCGAAGTGTTATAATTTCATTTTATGAGTTTTAAAATGTCACCGAAATAAATATATGTATATATTTATTTTATAAAAGTATACTTGAACATCGTTAGGTGTCGTTATTTGAATATAACACGTTTCGTATTTCAGGTTTTACAAAAAACGGACAGAGTTTCCACTGTTTTCGGACGATCCCGACAACTAAAGTGTCGATATAATTTCAAAACGCAACACAATTCAATCACAATATATCAAATTTCGCCAATTGTACCAAAAAAACGTAAATAATCGCTAAATGATTTGGTTCGAGCTTGGTTCATCTAGAATATAAAATGTATAACAACGTAGTAAAAATTCGCGTCGTTTAAACTTTACCAAGTTGCGTTGACTAGTTGAACCGACAGTTGACCGGATGTTGACTGCGTTGACTCGATGTTTGACTGAGTTGACCGAGTCGACCGAGTTGAACCGAGTTGACTGTTTTGACTGATGTCACACCCCGATATTTCCACGTTTTACCGGTGGGCCCGGTGGGGAGTATCGTGACGTAGTTGATATCATCATAGTCAAACAACACAATATATATATGCACAGCGGAAGGAAAAGATAAATATATTACAATCTGAATATAGAGTAATATCCAGTATTACAACAGAATGTAAGATGGATCCACAGGCGGATCTTAAACAGAAAGGTAATATCGTTCAACAGACTTTAACATCTAAAGCTTGCGATACTTGATTATTGATGCCTGGAGTAGCCAGCCTATTACGTATAGTACCTGCATTTAGCCTTTTGGAAAATACATCAGTTTACACTGGTAAATACAATTAATTGACTCATTTGAAAAGGTTTTAATAAAATTGATTTGAATGCACGTGGCACAAACTCTTTCTAACTTGGGATAATCATTTAAATATATAATCTTGTAAAAGAATTACATGTTCCTTATGCGTTCAGTAGCCCGGATCGTGCCGGGTTAAAGATCAATAGACACACCACATCAACTATTTATGCACTGACGAGTGTACGCCTACACTCCGCGCTTAGGTCGTGGCCATTTCGTAAAATGATGCCAAGGATATCCGGGACATGGTCATTAACCCCCCAAAGTCTTTAAGTAAACAAAACGATTTAAACGGGCAGATCAAATTATTCAATTAACCACCAAACGATGGAAGATTTGATGCCCGACCAAGCGGTATTTTATATACCGTAACCCAAGCCCGTATAGGGAAAATAAGTTTAAAGTATTTACCTGAGCTAAATATAAATTCAATCCCAGCCGTATATCAAATCAGCAAGTACAGATAGCTTTTACTGGGCTCCTAATCTGGAACGAAGGTTTTTAATAACCTATTAGAATCCTAACGGGTCTTTAATTAAGTCTTGACTTAGACCGGTTAGTTTCCAAAAGGAAGATACGGTTCAAACACATGATAAGGCGAATACCAAAATAGAACGTGATTTAGACCCGACAATATTGAAGACTTGCCTTATATGGGTAATCTAGGCACATTCTGAATTTTGGGATAAACCGATAAGGTTTGACCCGTTTCGGCTAATTTATGTAAACTAGTTACATAAGCCGAACCGAACACGCAAGAGGCGTAACGGGTAATCATAAGGGTACTAACCAGGTTTCCTAAGTTAATATGCCTCAAATAAGTTGTGATATCAGTAGGATACCTTCCATGATGCCCAAAACGAATTTAAACACAAACTATGCCCCGTAGGGGTAATTTGGTCATTTATAAGGTTATAAAAGAGTTTAAGTATTATCCTGAGTTACAGGTCTGATGTAATCAGCAAAAATACTCAATTTAATAAGTTATAACAGTATGGCATGGCATATATGCGAAATTTATCAATTATCACCAAACGATGCACCGTAGGGGCATTTTGGTAATTTCACATAAGCCGAAAAGCTCAAAACTGAAGTCTGAGTTTAACAACTTTTGCTTACTGTTAAAATATTATAATTTACCTAAAATATCAGTAGGTATCAACCCTTGTATGTTTAAAATAGTCCTAGTACATACTATGCGTAAAAAACGCTTAAAAAGGCGATTAGAAGCCACTTCCGGGTTCTATGTATAGAGCTGATATTTTTATTATTCCAGAAGCTTAAAAATAATTTATTTATCATATGTAATCAGTAGCAAAAGGTTTGGAGTCAATTTGATATGTAAAACTCATTTTATAGCCCGTATGGGCAAAACCGACAATTACCGGATTAAGCCTATGACTATAAGTTATGCTCAGCCTAAAATTAATTAAAAATCTTCAAAAATCCCAAAATAATATATTACATCAGTGGGTAATAAGTTTGATATCAAAAAGTAGGTTTAAATACGCTATACGCTAATTATGTCGTTTAATTAACATAAAGCTTTCAATTTACGCTAATGAGCATAACTCTCAAACTACACCTCAAACTGATGTCAAACTTTGGGTACAAGTTTATATTTCAGTAACTACAGTTTCTACTCTTTTACATTTGCAAAAATCACGTTTTAAGGTGAAAAGGGCATAATGGTCAACATATGAGTAATTAACGGAATCATGCGTATTAATTGGTTAACTAATGAACCATGGTGTATAATCACAGAGGGTTATACTAGCATGTAACCTGGTCCTATTAAAGCTCTAAGGTATTTCTAAATCATACCAAAAAGGGTCAGAACTGAAGTCAAAGCAAAAGTCAAAGCTTTGCGACTTTCGGTTCCGAACCGGGTCTAAACAGTAAATTGTCGGGTTGAACATGTTTAGACATGTTCTTACACTAATTACCAAGTTATATTAATGATCAAACAGGTTGTTTGTGTTCTACATTGCTAATTATGCATAAATTAGAAAATAAGCATTCTGTTGACTTTTTAATAACAAGTTTGACCCGACATTAGACCTAGTTAGAGTGGGAATCAGAGGGTGCCCTTTTAAGGGTTTAATGCCCACATAATTACCAACTTATAACTACTTTCAATTCTACTAATCACTGGACCATTAGTGATTAATCGCTAAGTCAACCGTTAATTACGACGGTTTGACTTTTAAGCTAAAACTAAGCAAAAACTTAACTAAGAAAGGTTAAGCATACTTGCTGAAGTCCTAAGCTTGATTAGGAAGGAATTGGGTCTGCTCTTAAGCTCCAGAAAGCTCCTCAAATGCAGAATGAAGGTGTGAAGAAATGGTTGCAACCTTGTGGCCTTTTATAGTGTTCATATCTTCATAGATTGTTGACAACAAGGTCTACCATTGATGTTTGATCACTAACAAGTGTCCCTAAGTGTCTAGGGGTTGTTTAGGGGTCGTCCAAGATGAGGAAAATCGGATTAAAGTCGGTTACATTGCACTAGCAGACCATAGCCCAAATAATTTGGATCAGAGGGGCCTTCGCGCGACGCGTAGCCACCCCTAGGGGCCTTCGCGTGCCGCGAAGCCCTTCTGATCAAATCTAAATTTTGATTTTTTATGCATTGGTCCTTGGCTCTTCAAAAATTTGCTACGACTTTATTTCTTGCACTTTGAACCCTCCAAATTGTCTTATAAGGGCCTTAAGACATTTACCCACTTTGTTTAGTCCTCGGTTAACTTTATTGTTACCCGAAAAGTCATAAACTTCAACGTTGACGCTTTAACCCCTTGTATACGAATTTGATCATAACTTTCTCATACGATCATGAAACTTTATGAAATTTATATCGTGCATTATAGTGAGCATAATTAACCGTTACAAAGCTTCGGGTTTGCTAAAAGGTCACTCAGAGGTATACTTTAAACATGTTGACACATTTAACCCATGTGGTTTGTAATCTCTCACTTCCTTTCATAATTAGCTTCGTATGATCCATGATTTATTCTTTTGAAGGTATAAACATTATGTAGGGTTATTGTGGAGTATATTTATCCATTGTTGACAATTTAAACCCTTATATTTTCCTACTTTTCATGTTTGTCAACTTTAGTCCCTCTAGAGTATTCTTTCACATGTTCAAGCTTATGACACGTGTCAATACATTATAGGACGTGAATTTTCGAGGTGTTACATCCTCACCCCCTTAAAAGAAATCTCGACCTCGAGATTTGTTAAAGTGAAGGAAGTATTTTCTGCCTTATATTGGGCTTAATCTTCCCCAGTACCTTTGAGCCTCTAAGGCACTCCAATTGACCCTTATAATAGGAACATGTATCTTTTTGGAGCTTCTAATCCTATCGATCCTTAATCGACACAGGTTGCTCATCATATCATAGATCTTTATATCATTATGCGATAGCGCTCCTTGACTTATTGGTGAAACACATCCTTCTGTTACTAGTGTGCAATGTATTGCGAGCTCCGCCAAGCTCCTTAAATAGGTTTTAGCTTATGAGCTATTTGATCTTGATACATTCGATTTCCTCCGAATGATTCTATATACTCAGAGCTTAACTAGCCTGATAATTTAACAATTTGGCACACCCTTCCTGGGTGATATCTTTTGTTGAACCTTATTCTTTAACAATAATTTAGGAGGGTTGCTACTATCATTAATTCTTGATTTTTTGCCGAATACTGGCAACGTACAGATGATTAGGGATTTGTATGAATCTTATCCGTTGTTTCCAATGCAACCTTCAGATCCTTATAAGTGGACTTCCCAAAGTCTCGTCCATCCAACGGATGTTTTGATATTTCATTTATACAAAGTCTCCAAAGGAGCCACCTTGATACTTATATAGCAACTATTATGGAAAAGCTTATCTTAAGGTGAGATGGTTATTCCAACCATTGCTCAAAACTAATCTTAAGGAGTAGCTAATCCTTACAGTTGGTCGAACAAATCGATGATCCTGGACAGCTGATGGAGATTCTCAATCGTTGCCTAATTAGGGTTGCGGTAATTAATATATAATCCATATGAACCGTCCTTCTCATTCAATAACATAAAACCCTCAGAACATTGAGTCTGGCTATATGAGCCTATGTCTTAAAACCTACTTACTCAGGGTTTCGATCATTCAATAATCAACATGGAGTTTTCACAATACTCCAGCCCACAACGGGATGTTAATCTTAACTCTACCTGCCTCTCAGGAGGTAAGCAGGGAAAAACTTATGAGAATATACTTAGGTATAAGGAGATTACATAGATTTTCCAAATCTCAGGCTCCAATTCATCTATCAATGCTTGTGTCAAATAAGTGACACTTGTATGTTACAATTCCATGAATTTCCTTAACCGGGAACATTTACTTGGACAATTTCATTCTGGATATCTCCCTTGAATACCATTAGTTGGTTTTAGTACTATATGACCTCTCGGAATATCTTTGTGATCCCATGCATTAAACCTCCATACTGATCAGGCATGGAAGCAATCTATGGAACTTATTAAGATATACCAATCATCATACGGTGCTGTTCATCATACCGTTTGGTATTCGCAATCGTTAGAGATCAAAGAGATATCAACTCTAAATGCTGACGCATTACACCTAGAGAGGGGATACTTCTAAAATTCTACGACTGAATGTTCTATCTTACACTTAACATCTGGGGTTCTTACAGGGAAGAATTTTCTAAAAGTTTGCTAAGTTTATGGTCTTATGAGAGACTTAACAGCACCAGAAACCACATGTAATTTCTAGCAATAAAATCACAAACAAGGATTTATCTGGTGACATTCCTAATGTGAGCTGCCTCTAATCATTCAACAGGAGGGTTAAACGCCTCCATTCTTAATCCTTCTAAACTTAGCTGTAAAATCTTAGATAACTTTAGGGCATTCTCAGCTTTGACTGGTCGTTTCTTAATCTATAAAACATGAGTAGCTGAGGTAGATCCATAATGGATTTATAATAAGCAGGCTTTGAAACCTTAACGTGCCCTTAAAACTTGGACCATCCCATATTATGTAAGGGGATCTTTCTTGTGGACTTTATAAATGTCCTTACTAATTAAGGGGATTGCCATCGAATGACTGTGATGTATACCTTACCATGTCCCTTCTAGCATAATCGCTGATATACCAAATGGTTTCTACTTCATCCATCAATTTCCTGAAATCGATGGTCCCTTATTATTATTGAGGTCTCTTGACTTCTAAGAGACGAAGTACTTTTAAGTACATCCTAAAATGGGGCTCCTTTCCATATATGATTTTGTTTAGTTTATTCATCGTATTTGAAGTATGAATATAGCTCTTCTTATGAGCAGCGACATGTGTTTTAAAGCGAACATCATTCAGCTTCTCAACCTTTTCATGACTTTTCTCATAGCCTTTCTAATAGCTGCGTTAATTATAGTTTTGGAGATTAACTCTATTAACATTGAGGTTCACATCGGATGCACCATTAACATTTGCCGCATCCCCAGCATCGCAACTGTTGTTTGTATTTTCTGAGTTTTCCATACTCGAATCATTGGTATTAAACACCAAATTTAACAAGTGCTTGGGCAATCCATACCCAGTATCTCCTTGAATGGTCAAAGGCTCACCATAAGGAGTCTTGATAACTACTTGCTTCTCATTACACAAAGTATGGGTTTGGCTACAGGATGACCAACTCATCTTCTATTATTATATCGAGTCCCGCTATTTTAATGGAACAAGGACAGTGGAAAAGAATGATTCCTAACGGATATATAACATCCAGCTAAAATTGCTGAAGCAGTCTCTGAGGTACTATCGGTCAATTTTTACTTTATACTTAACGCTTAGAGTTTTAACAGGCAGATTTAATGATTTACAAAATTTATTGTCTACGGAAGACTTATCTGAACCTGAATCAAATAATACTCTAACATGAGCGTTATTGATATAGAAAGTACCTGTTGTGACCTTGTCATCCTGAATAGCCTCTTGAGTATCCATTTGAGAGTTTCCGGTTTTGGTCTTCTTAGCCTCGCCAGACTTCTTGGTTTTATTAGGGCAATTAGTTTTGATGTGCCCTATTTCATTGCAACCATGGCAGGTTGCGCCCTCCATCTTCTTGCAGTCCAAGGTCTTATGCCCCTTGGACTTGCAGATTCCACAAGGTGAAGGTTGAGATTCAAATCTGCATTTCCCGAGGTGGTATTTCCTACAGATTTTGCATTTGGTCTTTTCACCTGACCGCTGGTTGTTCTCCAGGTCCTTGCATTCATGGGTCTTGTGATCCATCTCCTTACAGATGACACATCCCCTGGTCTGATCATAGAAACATTTTCCAAAGTGCTTCTTCCCGCAGGTTCCACATTCGGGTTTTGCCTTCTTTGGCTTGGACCGGTTATAGCTCGCACTGGTCCTACCCTTTTTGTAACCTCTATTCAGGGTATTATCATACTTTCGCTTACGATCCCTTAACGCTCGGTTCACGGCCTTGTTTACAGCTGTATCTAACATAGCCTGTAACTCGGCGCCCGTTAAATTCAGTCTTGTATCATCATTCTGATTAATTGGATGATTGTGAGCTTCAGAGGAGTCAACCATGGTGAAGCTTTGAAGGCTACAAACCAATTAGTAATAATTGATTTAATTATATGGTGAATTTTCGAATTTGTTGGTCAAATAGCTATGGTGTAAATAAACCATATAGGCCAAAAGATAGTATTTAAGTTATTTGATTATGTTCTGCCTAGGTTTTTAAGTAAACCATCCTTGGCGTGTAAACAGAATATAATCCTTCATATTTATTAGACAGGGGACTTAAATCACGACTGTCAATGTCGCACTGACATTTTATATAGCACAAGAGCTTGTTCCCAAGGACTCTTGATGGCACAGGGCCTTGTCACTAGGGAAAAATCTAAAACATAATCGATGATTCCTTTAGATCGGAAAATTTCATAGTTCATTGTCTTGAAAAGAATTTATGAAATAAAAACTATCTTTTCATGTATACACCTTTGCCCGTAGGTATACATCCCAAA
This sequence comes from Helianthus tuberosus, assembly GCA_030545235.1. Taxonomy (NCBI): domain Eukaryota; kingdom Viridiplantae; phylum Streptophyta; class Magnoliopsida; order Asterales; family Asteraceae; genus Helianthus; species Helianthus tuberosus. The sequence continues at coordinate 3,710 of JARYGA010016524.1, read as the reverse complement.
TGGAGGTTTTGATGCGTACATCATGTTCGACGTTTACTAGCCGTGATTCCTATTGATCATTTACGCTAATTAAGGGATTTGGAAGACTCCTAATATAAGGATGACAAGTGTGATTTTATCGCATCACTGTTGTCGGGAGTGTTAATCACATTTTCAGATGTTAACGAGGATCTGAATCTCTTTTTAAACAGGTTTTACCATCTTAGCTAGGTCTTCAATGACATTCAAGCTAGGTCAAACCTTTTAAGATTCTCCTTTAATATTTATACTGGCAGGAAAGGAATGATATTTATTTTTTATTCAGGATTTTTATTAATATTATCCTAGATTTAATTAAAATATAACTATAGCACAAAAAGTCAAGTCACAAGGACAAGTTTAATTTATAAGCCATGATTTCAGAGAATCGAGGCAAATTTATAAGTTAGTAATAGCACAAAAGGCCTAGTCACATGGACAAGTTTAATTTATAAGCCATGATTTCAGAGAATCAAGGCAAATTTATAAGTTAGTAATAGCACAAAAGGCCTAGTCACGTGGACAAGTTTAATTTATAAGCCATGATTTCAGAGAATCGAGGCAAATTTATAAGTTAGTAATAGCACAAAAGGCCTTGTCACGTGGACAAGTTTAATTTATAAGCCATGATCGTTTGGGATCGAGGCATTTAGGTGTGAATCAAAGTTCATTACTTTTTCTTGACAGGGAGTTGTAGGCTACCACTGTCTTTAGTCTCAGAGGACATTAACTATAGCCCGTAGGCATTTCCCTTCTGAGGGATGTTTATAATATGATCATCTTATAGGATGATATAAGCCATGATTTCTAAATCAATAGACTAGATAAGAAAATTGGAAGAATCCAATATAAGAATGACTGTTGTGATTTTCTCGAATCACATCTGTCAAGAGTGCTAACACGTTCTTAGGTGTTAACAAGGATTTGAATATCTTGAATAGGTCCTACCATCTTGGCCTCGTCATATAGGCTAGGTTTACCTTTAAGATTCCTTTTTAATAATTAACGTAGAACAATCCTAACTCGGGATGTTAATAAGGATCTGAACCTAAATTGAGGAACTGCCATCTTGGCTGGGTCTTAATAATGACACAAGGCTAGGTCTTGTCCTTTTTAGATTTTGCCATTTTATTATAATGGTAGATCTTATAATATAGGAATGATATTTTAAACATAATCGTTCCTTTAAAATTTAAACAAGTATATGGTTGCCCTAAACGGGACTTCTTAAGAAAATGACTTGCCCATGCAAGGGCTAATCAGAAAAATAACAAGAGAAGCAATTAAAAGAAAATGAAATGAATTAGGATTAGTCCTATGTTCTTGTCTAGACTCAAAAATATGCATCTGTGTAACTGAGATTAAACACGAACGGCTAGTGTTTAATTCACTCAGTGTTGGCTCTGATACCAACCTGTCAAACCCCGATATTTCCATGTTTTACCGGTGGGCCCGGTGGGGAGTATCGTGACGTAGTTGATATCATCATAGTCAAACAACACAATATATATATGCACAGCGGAAGCAAAAGATAAATATATTACAATCCGAATATAGAGTAATATCCAGTATTACAACGGAATGTAAGATGGATCCACAGGCGGATCTTAAACAGAAAGGTAATATCGTTCAACAGACTTTAACATCTAAAACTTGCGAGACTTGATTATTGATGCCTGGAGTAGCCAGCCTATTACGTATAGTACCTGCATTTAGCCTTTTGGAAAATACGTCAGTTTACACTGGTAAATACAATTAACTGACTCATTTGAAAAGGTTTTAATAAAATTGATTTGAATGCACGTGGCACAAACTCTTTATAACTTGGGATAATCATTTAAATATATAATCTTGTAAAAGAATCACATGTTCCTTATGAGTTCAGTAGCCCGGATCGTGCCGGGTTAAAGATCAATAGACACACCACATCAACTATTTATGCACTGACGAGTGTACGCCTACACTCCGCGCTTAGGTCGTGGCCATTTCATAAAATGATGCCAAGGATATCCGGGACATGGTCATTAACCCCCCAAAGGCTTTAAGTAAACAAATCGATTTAAACGGGCCGATCAAATTATTCAATTAACCACCAAACGATGGAAGATTTGATGCCCGACCAAGCGGTATTTTATATACCGTAACCCAAGCCCGTATAGGGAAAATAAGTTAAAAGTATTTACCTGAGCTAAATATAAATTCAATCCCAGCCGTATATCAAATCAGCAAGTACAGATAGCTTTTACTGGGCTCCTAATCTGGAACGAAGGTTTTTAATAACCTATTAGAATCCTAACGGGTCTTTAATTAAGTCTTGACTTAGACCGGTTAGTTTCCAAAAGGAAGATACGGTTCAAACGCATGATAAGGCGAAGACCGGAATAGAATGTGATTTAGACCTGACAAGATTGAGGACTTGCCTTATATGGGTAATCTAGGCACATTCTGAATTTTGGGATAAACCGATAAGGTTTGACCCGTTTCGGCTAATTTATGTAAACTAGTTACATAAGCCGAACCGAACGCGCAAGAGGCGTAACGGGTAATCATAAGGGTACTAACCAGGTTTCCTAAGTTAATATGCCTCAAATATGCTGTGATATCAGTAGGATACCTTCCATTATGCCCAAAACGAATTTAAACACAAACTATGCCCCGTAGGGGTAATTTGGTCATTTATAAGGTTATAAAAGAGTTTAAGTATTATCCTAAGTTACAGGTCTGATGTAATCAGCAAAAATAATCAATTTAATAAGTTATAACAGTATGGCATGGCATATATGCGAAATTTATCAATTATCACCAAACGATGCACCGTAGGGGCATTTTGGTAATTTCACATAAGCCGAAAAGCTCAAAACTGAAGTCTGAGTTTAACAACTTTTGCTTACTGTTAAAATATTATAATTTACCTAAAATATCAGTAGGTATCAACCCTTGTATGTTTAAAATAGTCCTAGTACATACTATGCGTCAAAAACGCTTAAAAAGGCGATTAGAAGCCACTTCCGGGTTCTATGCATAGAGCTGATATTTTTATTATTCCAGAATCTTAAAAATAATTTATTTATCATATGTAATCAGTAGCAAAAGGTTTGGAGTCAATTTGATATGTAAAACTTATTTTATAGCCCGTAAGGGCAAAACCGACAATTACCGAATTAAGCCTATGACTATAAGTTATGCTCAGCCAAAAATTAATTAAAAATCTTCAAAAATCCCAAAATAATATATTACATCAGTGGGTAATAAGTTTGATATCAAAAAGTAGGTTTAAATAGGCTATACGCTAATTATGTCGTTTAATTAACATAAAGCTTTCAATTTACGCTAATGAGCATAACTCTCAAACTACACTTCAAACTGATGTCAAACTTTGGGTACAAGTTTATATTTCAGTAACTACGGTTTCTACTCTTTTACATTTGCAAAAATCACGTTTTAAGGTGAAAAGGGCATAATGGTCAACATATGAGTAATTAACGGAATCATGCGTATTAATTGGTTAACTAATGAACCATGGTGTATAATCACAGAGGGTTATACTAGCATGTAACCTGGTCCTATTAAAGCTCTAAGGTATTTTTAAATCATACCAAAACGGGTCAGAACTGAAGTCAAAGCTTTGCGACTTTCGGTTCCGAACTGGGTCTAAACAGTAAATTGTCGGGTTGAACATGTTTAGACATGTT
>JARYGA010016523.1:0-15662 GCA_030545235.1 Helianthus tuberosus | reverse complement strand
ACAAGACCTAGTCACGTGTTATTTTGAGACAGGACCAAGATGGTAGTTCCTCAGTTAGATTCAGATCCTTATTAACATCTCGATTTAAAATTGTTCTGCGTTAATTATTAAAAAGAATCTTAAAGGTAAACCTAGCCCATATTACAAGGCCAAGATGGTAGAACCTATTCAAGAGATTCAAATCCTTGTTAACACCTATATCATGTTAACATTCCTGGCAGACGTGGTTCGATAAAACCGCATGAGTCATCTTTAAATTGGATTACTCCACTTTTCCTTATTAAAATAATCATCCCTTAGAAGGGAAGTGCCTACGGGCTATAGTTAATGTCCTCTGAGACTAAAGACAGTGGTAGCCTACAACTCCCTGTCAAGAAAAGGTAATGAACCTTGATTCAAACCTTAATGCCTCGATTCTCTGAAATCATGGCTTATAAATTAAACTTGTCTACGTGACTAGGCCATTTGTGCTATTATTAAAACCTTAATGCCTCGATTCTCTGAAATCATGGCTTATAAATTAAACTTGTCTACGCGACTAGGCCATTTGTGCTATTATTAAAGCCTTAATGCCTCGATTCTCTGAAATCATGGCTTATAAATTAAACTTGTCTATGCGACTACGCCATTTGTGCTATTATTAAAACCTTAATGCCTCGATTATCTGAAATCATGGCTTATAAATTAAACTTGTCTACGCGACTAGGCCATTTGTGCTATTATTAAAACCTTAATGCCTCGATTCTCTGAAATCATGGCTTATGAATTAAACTTGTCTACGCGACTAGGCCATTTGTGCTATTATTAACTTATAAATTAGGATTTATGATAAAAATCCTGAATAAAATAAATATCCTTCCTTCCCTGCCAGTATGCATTTTAAAAAGAATCTTAAAGGTGAAACCTAGCCTACGCGCCCAAGATGGTGAAACCTACTCAAGGGATTCAGATCCTTGTTAACACCTAAGAACGTGTTAGCACTCCTGACAAATGTGATTCGATAAAATCACAACAGTCATCCCTATACTGGAATTTTTTTAAATTCCTAAATTGCCTTATGATCTAGAAATCATAGCTTATATCATCTTATAAGATGATCATATTATAAACATCCGTGAGTGATGAAGTGCCTACGGGCTAAATTAGTTGTCCGATAAGACAACGACAGTGGTGGTCTTTGACCCTGTCTAAAGATGTTGGAATACATCCAAGCATAATAGTCGGTAGGGTCCATACGATCTAGACTAATATCATCTGAAAATATGATCATACCATAAATATCCCTTAGGAGGGAAATGCCTACGGGCTATAATTAACGTCCTCCTAGACTAAAGACAGTGGTAGCCTACAACTCCCTGTCAAGAAAAGATGTTTTGCCTACGGGCTATAATAAATTGTCCATCTGAGACATTAACATTATGATCTTTATGATTCCTTGTCTAAGGTGGTGAGCTATGCTCAAGCCAAATAGTCAATATGATTAATGCAATCCTGACTTATATCATCTAAAATGATGAATCCATTGTAAACATCCATTAGTGATGTTTCGCCTACGGGCCATATTATATTGTCCATTTGTGACACAAACATTATGATCTCTATGATCCCCTGTTTAAGGTAGTGAGCTGCGCTCAGGCCTAATAGGCTATATGATCATTGCGATCCTGACTAGTATCATCAGTATGATGATCATAAATTCATAATATTGACATCCCTAGTGATGAATTGCCTACGGGCTATACTTTACGCTATTATCGATAAGACAAAATAGTGGTGATCTTTATGATCCCCTATTCAAAATGGTGGGATTATACCCAAACCTAATAGTCAATATGATCGATGTGATCATGACTAATATCATTAGATACGATAATTATATATAGACATCCATTAGTGATGTTAATTGATTTACCTTTCTGTCAAGTGAATCGCCTTTCAAGTCGATGACAGTTGTAGTCTATGACTCCCTGTCCAAAGGAGAAGAACTATGTTCAAGCCTTAAAACTCCTGATCTAATAAGATTGCAGCCTATGAATTGATGTCATTGTGACAAATCCACAAGTTATATTTCAAGTCACCCATAACAAGCCTCCGCGCTATAATTCGTCGTTCGTGACAAGTTAACATACTAAATGTTAACATCCCTGGTGACAGGCCTTAGTGCCATATCCTATAACGTCCTAGAGACAAGGCCATTTGTGCCGTATCTAAATGTCATTACGACAAGGCCTTCGCGCCATATGATTACTTATGTCCTTCATGACTGGGCTTTATGCCATATCTTTCTACGTCCCTCGCGACAGGCTTCTATGCCATATATGTATATATATATATATAACCAAAGTCATGTAAGGCTAGCCTTTGAGCTATTTATAATCGTCCTTGTGACAAAGACAGTTGTGACATTATGGTCCCCTGTCAAGCAGGTATTGGACTCGCTCCAAACCTTGAATGCCATTGATAGTCCTTTTGTGACCTAAGCTAAATGTAATAGATATACATTCAAATAGCATTCATTAAGAATGTTCAGAACATAATGGCCTATACGGTTCATGGATGCTGTGGCTAATCTATGTCATGTCATCAGGATGATGACTAATAATGGTTTAATTTGGTAATTAGTACCAAGTTTTGAGTATGGAAAACTCGGATGAGATAGGCAATAGTCGCGATGCTATTAATGCGACAAAAGAAAATAATGTCTCAACCGTAAACCTCAATATTAATGGAGTTAATCTCCAAGCGGTGGTTAACGCAGCAGTTTGAAAGGCCATGGGAAAAGGTCATGAAACAGTCCAAAGAGCTAAATGCTTCTCGCTCTAAATTTCATTCAAAACCACGTTCAATTGCTCATGAGAAGAGCCTTGTTCACACTTCGAATATGAAGGATGAACTAAAGGAGGAGGATAACTCCCAGAAATCTAAGAAAGAGAGCAAGTACAGGCTTAATAAAAAGCAACGAAAGTTCAGTAAGAAGCCTGTATCTAAGAATTGCTATAAAAGACACTAGGGACAGTGTCGAATAGAACCAGGACCAAAGCAGTGTGACATATGCTAAGGAACAGGTCATCATTTCCCAGGAATGTAGGGACATAAAGAATGCAGTCTATCACGGCTGTGGTGAGTAAGGCCGCATCAGAACTAGATTCCATAAAGCTGCCAAAGAAGGTGCAGCTAAGCCCGGAAAGGCTAAAGGAAGAAATGCCTGAACTCACCTGATGAATGCCAAGAGGCAGTTCACGATGTCATCAAGTACATTCCTTATCATTTACCAATGATAATTTCTGCTGAGTGTCCTGATTTAATACAGGCAATAATAAATCTTCATAAACCATAAGCTTAGCAAACTTTTATATTATCCACAAGGTATAACTTACCAAGGAAACCATAGTAACCGATTCTTCTAGTATTGGCAAGGAATCTTTCCAAAAAAAAAAAATCTAAGAGTACTCTTTCTTCGCATAGAGTACGACAACATATGTTATTTTAATTATTTTTCTCAATGTTTTTCTATCGCCTGCGAATGCCAAACTATGTTTGATAAAAGTGCCATATGAGGATTGGCGTATCCTAGTGTCCCATAGATTACTTCCATGCCTGATCAGTATGGAGGTTTAATACATGGAACCCCTGAGATATCCCAATGGTCATATTGTACTAAAGTCGACTAGTAGTATTCAAAGAAGATATCCAAAATGGAATTGTCCAAGTAAATGTTCCCGATTAAGGAATTCGTGGACTTATAACATAAATGTGTCACTTATTGACCTAAGCAATGATGGATGAACTGGAGCCTGAGATATGGAAAATCTCTGTTGCCTCCTTGTATCTTGATCACATTCCCCAAAGATTACCCTGTTTACCTCCTAAGGCTAGTAAAGTTAAGATTAACATCCCGCTTTGGGCTGGAGCATTGTGAAAAAACTCCATGTTGATTATGGAAAAATCGAAACCCTGACTAAGTAAGTTTTAAGATATAGACTCATATAGCCTGACTCAATGTTCTGAGGGTTTGATATTGTTAAATAAGAAAGACGGTTCATTTTGCTTATGCATTAATTACCGCAACCCTATTAAGGCAACAATTAAGAATCGCCATTAGCTGCCCAGGATCGTCGATTTGTTCGACTAGCTGTAAGGATTAGCTATTCCTTAAGATTAGTTTTGAGCAATGGTTGGAATAACCATCTCACCTTAAGATAAGCTTCTCTATAATAATTGTTATATAAGTATCAAGGTGGTCCTTTGGAGACCTTGTATAGATGAAATGTTAAACCTTTACTATTAGAACAATAGATTGGTGAGTCCAATTATCAGGATCTGAAAGTTGACTTGGAAACCACGAATAAGATCAAGCAAATCCCTAATCATCTGTAACTTACCATTATTCGGCAGAAAAACTTGGAATTTATAAAATTCGCAACCTTCTTAAGTCCTTAATAAGGAATAAGGTTCAATCAAAGGTATTACCCTAAAAAAGGGTGTGCTAAAAATTTAATTTCTCAGGGTAGGTTAAGCCCTGGATATATATATAGGAACATTCAGGAAATCGAATGCAACAAAGGTCAATAGCCTATAAGCTAAAACCTATATAAGGAGCTTGGCAGAGCTCGCAATATACACTAAGGATTTAAAGACGTGCTTCGCCAATAAGTCAAGAAGCATTATCACATAGTGATATGCAGAATAATGAGATGATGAGGAACCTATCGATTGAGTATTGACAGGTTAAGAAGCTACGAAAAAGATACATGTACCATATTAGAGGTCAGCTTGAGAGCTAGAAAAGGCTCCAGATATGCTATACAAGTAAAGTCCATTATGTGACAAAAAGTACTTCCAGCATTTTAACAAATCTCGAGGTCGAGATTACTTTTAAGGGGGTGAGGATGTAACACCTCGTAAAATCACGTACAATGAAGTATTGACACGTGTAATAAACCTTAATGAAGACAAATGTTGAATTTAAGGGACTAAATTTTTCGAAAAATCGAAAACATTGTTTATGAAAGGACTGGAGGTGTTAGCATACCTAAAATAAGTTTCAAAATAACCTTTTACGGTTTTATATTCACAAATGAGCCACTTGTTGATCAAGTGTAGCCGTGTGTGTAATTAACTGAAAGTTTGCGCAATAAAGGGTTAAAAGCGTCAACATGTTAATTCTCACCTCTGAGTGACCTTTTAACAAACCGAGAACCTCATGATATATGATATACTCTTGGGGATGCCAATCATTGGCCATACAAGGCTTTTATGCCTAAAAGTGAAGTTACGCGCAACTTTGCAAGTATAAGGGACTAAAAGTGTCAATATGTTTAATTATACCTCTGAATGACCTTTTATCGAGCCCGAAGCATTATGATGTTTAATAATACTTTCAAGAATTCCTAATATGAATTAGATAAGGCTTCAATGCTATTAAATGATGAGTTACGCAAGTTTGCGCATTAGAAGGACCTAAAGCGTCAAACTTCTAAAGTATATTGATTCGTATGTTATCGGACCTTCTGGAATATGACCATGAGATAAAAATACCATAATTATCCCTAATATATCTTAGATATAGGCTTAGAGGTCTTTGGTGCGCACAAATAAGCTTTTAAGTAATGCAGGGACTAAAAGTGTCAAAAAGCGCACAAGTTTGCGTTTACACGCATATCTTACATTCTGAATATTCCCGGACACCCAAAAATTTATGTAAGCACTAAAATATTTTATTTTAGTGTTTGGCTTGATAAAATTCCATTCGTCGCGTCGTTTGGACTGTTTTTCGCGTCCGTCCGTGTTTCGTCGTAATTAGCCGAACAACGTGACCGTACGACCAAACGAACCGACATCCGGCATATTTTTAAGCATGTTTCATGTTCCCCATACTTAGGTATCATTGTAGAGCCTTAAAAATGATTTAACGGGCCTTGGATGTGTCAGAAATGGCATTTGGAGGTGCAGGGGCTAAAACTGTCAACATTTGAAAGATTCATTGTGCTGGCAAAAGGCTTGCGCACCTCAAGCCTAAAAGCCTTACGGTGCGCAAGCATGGCCCAGATGCAGAAACTCGTTTTTTTTGTCTGTTCAGCCCATGTAAACGACAACTATAGCCCTTTAACACTTCCAAAGGCCGCCTAAACTGATTTTTAGACCTTAGGGACACTTGTTACTGATCCATGATCATGTATAGCATGATTTGTCATGATCTTAAGGGATCAAAATCACTATAAAAGGCCTTCATGGTTGCAACCATTTGATCACTCACTTCATCTGCTTTCTTGGAGCTTCCTGGAGCATAAGAGCAGATCCAAGCCATCCCTAATAGTGCATTAGGCTTTGGTAAGTATGCTTAACCTTTCTTAGTTGAGTTTTACTTAGTTATTAGCCTAAAAGTCAAACCGTCCTAATTAAGGTTTGACTTATCGATTAATCATTAATGGTCCAGTGATTAGTCGAATTGAAGGTAGTTATAAGTTGGTAATTATGTGGGCATTAAACCCTTAAAAGGGCACCCTCTGATTCCCACTCTATCTAGACCATATGTCGGATCAAACTTGTTTAGAAAAAGTCAATAGAAGCTTAATTTGCAAATTAACATGTAATTAGCAATGTAGAAGGCATGTAACCAATTTTATCACTCATATAACTTGGTAATAAGTATAAGAACTGATCTAAGCTTGTTTGATCCGACAATGTTCTGTTTAGACCCGGTTCGGAACCAAAAGTCGCAAAACTTTGACTTTTGCTTTGACTTCAGTTCTGACCCGTTCTAGTATGATTTAGGAATTCCTTAGAGCTTCCTTAGGACCAGGCTACATGTTAGCATAACCCTCTGTGGTTGGTTCATTGATTACCCGATTTGTTTACACGTTTCCGTTAAATGCTTAAAGTTGACCATAATGCCCTTTTGTTCATTAAACGAGAATTTTGGGAATATGAAAGGACAATAATCCTTATTACTTATTTATAAAGTTGTCCCTAAATTTTCACATCAGTTGGAGGTCTAGATTGGGATTTATGCTCATTAGCGTAATTATAACGCCTTTTAGTAATTAAACGGCGCAATTTGCATAAAGCCTATCTAAACCCAATTTTTGACACCAAACCTTTTACCACTGATGTAATATAATATTTTGAAATTTTTAAAGATTTTTAATTATTTTTAAACTGATCATAACCTAAGGTTATGGCGCTAATTCGGTAAATACCGATTATACCCTTTTTGTTTATAAAATGAGTTCTACACAATATTTTGACACCAATCCAATTGCTACTGATTTTATATAATAAATAAAGTATTTTGAACTTTATAACCTGATCAGAAAACTCAGATTTCCTGTATAACCCGGAAATCGCTTAAAATGGCTTTTAAAGCGTATTAAACGCATAGTTTGGGTTTGAAACCATTTTGGCATATAAGACCTATTACCAACTGATATGACCTAATAAAATAAGTTATTCTACTGATGTATTCGGACCCGAATCTCAGAATTTTAATTAACCTCTTTTATAATCTTTAAAATGACCAAAATACCCCTACGGGGCTTATTTTGAGATTAAACTCGTTTTGGGCATAATGGAAGGTATCCTACTGATATCACAACATATTAAAGGCATATTAACTTAGGAAACATATATATGACTCTTTTGGTTACTCGTTACGCACTTGTCGCGTTCGGATCGGCTTATGTGACTAGTTCGCTTATATTAGCCGAAACGGGTCAAACCATATCGTTTTTATCTCAAAATCCAGAGTGTGTTTAAGTTACCCATATTAGACAAGCATGCAAGCTTGTCGGTTCAAACCCACATTCTAAACCGGTCTTCGCTTCTTCATGCGTTTGAATTGTGTCTTCCTTTTAAAAACTAACCGGTCTAAGCTTAAGCTTAATTAAAGACCCGTTAGAAATCTAATAGGTTATTAAAAACCTTCGTTCCAGATTAGGAGCCCAGTAAAAGCTATCTGTACTTGCTGATTTGATATACGGCTGGGATTGAATTTTTATTTAGCTCAGGTAAATACTTTTAACTTATTTTCCCTATACGGGCTTGGGGTACGGTATATAAAATACCACTTGGTCGGGCATCAAATCTTCCATCGTTAGGTGGTTAATTGAATAATTTGATCGGCCCGTTTAAATATGTTTTGTTTGCTTAAAGCCTTTGGGGGTTAATGACCATGTCCCGGATATCCTTGGCATCATTTTACGAAATGGCCACGACCTAAGCGCGGAGTGTAGGCGTACACTCGTCAGTGCATAAACAGTTGATGTGGTGTGTCTATTGATCTTTAACCCGGCACGCTCCGGGCTACTGAACGCATAAGGAACATGTAATTCTTTTACGAGATTATATATTTAAATAATTGTCCCAAGTATAAAAGATTAATTTAGCCTCTGTGCATTTTAATCAAATTATAAAAGATATTTTGTGCCACGTGCATCCAAATCAATTTTCTTAAACCATTTTCAAAATGAGTCAGTTAATTGTATTTACCAGTGTAAACTGACGTATTTTCCAAAAAGGCTAAATGTAGGTACTATACGTAATAGGCTGGCTACTCCAGGCATCAATAATCAAGTCTCGCAAGCTTTAGATGTTAAAGTCTGTTGAACGATATTATCTCTATGTTAAAGATCCGCCTGTGGATCCATCTTACGTTCCATTGTAATATTTGATATTACTTTGAATCGGATTGTAATATATTTTATCTTTCATTTGCTTCCGCTGTGCATTTAAATATTGTGTTGTTTGACCATGATGATATCAACTACGTCACGATACTCCCCTACCGGGCCCACAAGTAACACGTGGAAAAATCGGGGTGTGACAATATACGATACTGAAAACGAGGTTTCAAACAGAGAATCTATATTTAAGTAAGTATCACACATTCTAATTTGTTTAAATTGTTTGCAAATTATTTTTTAATAATTCGTTGATAAACAATCTGTCCAAACAGTCGTTCTAAGGAGTCACATGCATCCTCTTCTGCTGCTCTTAATCATGAGTTGATCCAACATATAAAGTCTATCTTAGACTCCGATAATGTATTGGTTAAAGTTTACAGGATGGTTAGAGATTGTTTTCATGACGATCCTCAGCTTAGTCTTAAGGTACGTCTTATTGGAAAAAGGGACAAGGATGGTCGAACGTATAACTTACCAACATGTGGTGAGGTTGCTGCTCTAATTGTTGGAGATGTTGAAAACGCAATTGAGAACAGAGATATTGTTGTTGAAACTCAAACAGGGACTCTTAAACTAATAAGTGAATTACATCCTTCTTACCTTGCTCTACAATACCTAATTCTGTTCCCATATGGAGATGATGGTTACAGAGTTGACATCCCTCACAGAGGTGTGATAGACGTAACCAACAAGAAGCGTCCAAATTGTACGATGAGAGAGTTCTTTTCATATTGTATTCAAGATAGAGTAAACCTTTTTTCGCTGATATTAAATTCAAGGAGACTTTTCCAACAATTTTTGGTTGATGCTTATACGATGATTGAGAGCGAGAGACTTAACTATATACGTTTTCAACAAAAAAATCTAAGATCTGATACCTATGAAAGTCTCCGCAAATTGAGAAATAATGGTCAGCAAGATATATCTAATGTTTGTACACCTCTTATATTGCCTTCTTCGTTTACCGGTGGAGCTAGATATATGATGCAAAACTATTTAGACGCTATGGCTTTATGTAAATGGTTCGGTTATCCTGATTTTTTATAACCATTACATGCAATCCCAAGTGGCCAGAGGTAAAACGGTTTCTTAAAGACACCACTCTTAATCCAGAAGATAGGCCTGATATCCTATCCAGGTTATTTAAACTGAAGCTGGATGTGATTTGTAAAGATTTAAAGGAACGTCATATGTTGGGAAAAGCTGCAGCAAGTATGTAAACTGCTTTTTTTAAATATTTGTTACATTTTGATGTATTGTTTTTAATTATTTTTTATGTATTTATTTATACAATCGAGTTTCAAAAACGTGGCTTGCCTCATGCGCATTTGTGCTTATTCACGGAACCTGAAGCCAAACTTCCCACTGTTGACCAAGTTGATCAGTTCATATGTGCCGAAATTCCAAACAGAGATGATGACCCAGAGTTGTATACACTTGTGAAGGATTTTATGATTCACGGTCCGTGTGGTAATGCTAATATGAACTGCCCATGTATGGTTGATAAACAGTGTTCAAAAGGTTTTCCAAAAAGATTTCAAGATACTACCACAATTGACGCCAATGGATTCCCATTATACAGAAGGAGAGATGATGGAGCAACAGTTGTCAAGAACCGGATCGAGTTAGATAACAGAAGTGTTGTACCATACAACAAAGAGCTATTGAAAAAGTATCAGGCACATATAAATGTTGAGTGGTGCAACCAAGCTGGGTCAATTAAGTATTTGTTTAAGTATATCAACAAAGGGCCTGATAGAGCAACAGTTGTTGTTATGCATAGCGATAATCAGAATGAACAACCTGAAAAAGATGAGATTAAAGAGTATTATGACTGTAGGTATATCTCAGCATGTGAGGCATCATGGAGGATATTTAGTTACAATATAAATTACAGATATCCTTCTGTTATCAGGCTTCCATTCCATCTTCCAGGGCTACAACCGGTTGTCTTTGGAGCAGACGAAGACATCAATTATGTTCTGAACAGACCATCTGTCAAGTGTTCTATGTTTCTGTCTTGGATGGAACGTAACAAACACCCTGATGACCATTTGGCCCGTACACTAACTTATGTTCAGTTTCCAACTTGGTATGTATGGAAGGTTGAAAAACGTTGTTGGTAACCTCGGAAAAAAGGTAACTCGATTGGCAGAATTCACATTGTTGCTCCCTCACTTGGAGAAGCGTATTTTTTAAGAATCCTTCTTAATAAAGTCAAAGGACCTAAGTCATATGACGATATCAAAACTGTTAATGGTCATGTATATGATACATTTAGAGATGCGTGTTTTGCACTTGGTCTTTTAGATGATGACAAAGAGTACATCGAAGCAATTAAAGAAGCAAACGAAACAGCAACAACTTCTTATGTCTGAAATTTATTTGGCATCATGCTATTGTCCAACACTATGTCAAGACCTAAGATTGTATGGGAAAGCACGTGGAAATACATGATAGATGACTTTATCTACAGATACAGTACATTACATCGTGTTGAAGGTACATCTTTATATCACTCACCTTTCCTTGATGAATATGTAAATAAAATATTATATTATAAAACTTTAGAATACCCATTTTGCTTTTTCCATTTTTTTTCATACATCGTTTAAATAAAATTTCATACTCATTGTACCTGTATTTCAACATGTTACAGCTTTATCAATTCCAGACGACCAACTTAAAAATTACGCTTTGTTGGAAATTGAAAAGTTTTTAGGTATAAATAGCTCATCGGTACGGAACTTCCCAATAATGCCTTTTCCAGATTCTTCTTCATTATCTGATCTAGACAGTCTTCTGATTAACGAGGAGCGTACTTATGACGTATTAAGTCTCGCAGAGGAATATGTTAATCAGTTGAATATGTTAACTGATGAACAAAGGTCGGTGTTTGAAGAGATAATGAAAGCTGTCGATGGTAACACTGGAGGGATATTTTCTGTTTACGGATATGGTGGTACCGGGAAAACCTTTTTATGGAAGACGTTGTCTGCGGCACTTAGATAAAAAAGTGAAATTGTATTAAATGTTGCTTCGAGTGGAATTGCATCGCTGTTATTGACAGGCGGCAGGACTGCACACTCCAGATTTCGTATTCCATTGAATCTTAATGAGGATTCGGTATGTCATATAAAACCAGATAGTGATGTCGCTAAATTGTTGCATCAGACCAAACTTATTATATGGGATGAAGCACCTATGGTCCATAAACATGCGTTTGAAGCATTGGACCGAACAATGAATGGCATTTTCAATCTCAACACCTCTAGAAATTATGAAATCTCATTTGGTGGTAAGGTTATTGTTTTTGGTGGAGATTTTAGATAAGTCCTTCCCGTTGTTCCAAATGGTGGAAGACAAGAGACAGTGAACGCATCATTAAGTTCGTCGTATTTGTGGAGTAAATGTAAGTTGCTAACGTTGTCAAGGAATATGAGGTTAACCGTTAGAAGATCTACATCCGAGGTTGAGGAAAATAAATAGTTTTGCTAAGTGGATTTTGGATATAGGAGAGGGAAATGTTGGTGGTCCTAATGACGGAGAAGCGACAATTGAAGTGCCATCTGATCTTCTAATTAAGGATACTTCCGATCCGATTTCCAGCCTGATCGAATTTGTTTATCCTTCGATTCTCGAGAACTTGGATAGTCCTAATTATTTTAGTAATAGGTCTATACTTGCGCCTAAGAATGAGGTTGTTAACGAGATTAATGATAGGTTGTTAGCGTTGTTTCCGGGTGAAGAAAGAGAGTATCTAAGCTCCGACCATCTTTGTGCAAGTGAAAATGTTAGTTCAATACAAGAAAGATTATACACACCGGATGTTCTCAATGGGCTTAAAGTTTCAGGCTTACCCAATCACAGGTTAGTGCTAAAAGTTGGTGTGCCAGTCATGTTGTTACGTAACATTGACAAAAAAAATGGTTTGTGCAATGGAACAAGGTTGAAGGTTACAAAGTTATATAACCGTGTAATAGAGGCTGAAATAATATCTGGAGCTAATATTGGTACTCGAACCTATATTCCCAGAATTAGTTTAGTACCTTCAGACAAGAAGATTCCTTTTTCATTTCAGAGAAGGCAATTTCCGTTGTTTGTTTGTTTTGCCATGACTATCAACAAAAGCCAAGGCCAATCACTTTCTAGGGTTGGTCTGTACCTGAGACAACCGGTTTTCACCCATGGTCAGTTGTAAGTCACCTTATCTAGAGTTAAAACAAGAGACGGTGTTAAACTGCTCATATTGGACAAAGATGGGAAGCCTACAAATAAAACATCGAACGTGGTGTATAAAGAAGTCTTTAATGACTTATGATTTGTTCGTTACTTTGTTTTGGTAGTTCGTTGTACTTTACTAATTTCATTATTACTTGAGCCTTTGTATTTTACAAATGATTATTTCAATAGTGTTAACTTTTATACTCCAAAAAATTGAAAAGAAAACATGTTTTGCCATTTGTCCTGTTATTACCCTCTTATTGCCAATATAAAACAATTCTTTTTTTTTCTTTTAGCGCGAAAACCTTACATCCCATTTCCTCTTTCATAACTTCACCTTCATCATCACATCCATCTGTTCTTTTGAAATCCTTTTAATTAAAATCACGCATAGGAATCCCCTCTTTCCTCTCTTTTCCTCCAGTTTATCATTGCATCTATCCAATCTATAGCTAATCACATCAGGCATTCCAAATTTACGAATATCGGTGTTTACAAAATTAGGAAGATGAAGAGATCTTTGTATTATAATACCCTCATTCATCATCTCTCTCTCAATCCGTCATCGTTCTATCATCATCTTTATTGGCGTATGCTTTCTTACAACTTTCTTCGGCGTTTTTCCTTCGGGTAAGTATATTTACGCATCGATTTCTATTTTTTCCAACCTATGATTATTTGTTGGTGCATGTTTGTGACAACAGCTTAGATTTGGTCTTTGGATATCTTGTAATTAGTTAAACGATAAACAGTTAGCGGGTTTAGCTTTGTAATAGTTAGTTATAATGTTTGGGCTAACCAAACCCATACTTATGGGGATGTGGGACGAATTGGGCCTTGCCCAAATTCGCAGCTCATAAGGTTTAATCTAGCCCAAGTTGCAAACCTTGTGTTATATAAACAAGGTTAGGCTTTAGGGTTGAGGTTAATCAGCCAAAATAGTTTGCTAGAGAGAATTCGTGAGAGCTTATACTGCTTGGACGAATTTGAGTGTTGGTTAGGGTTTAGATTGATTGTAATTCTTGTGAGATTGATAATCAATAGAAACCCGGTTTGAAAGTGAATTGTTGATTTCTGTTCCTACACGTTTTCTGCTATATTCTGATCAAGAGGATTCCTCACTCTTGATTATATTGACAATTCTGTGAAGATTCATACGTCAAGGGGACCTACAATTGGTATCAGAGCATTAGGCTCTTGAAGGCTCGGTTCAGAATTGTTCTTGCAGAAACAGGAAGAAATTTTTGAAATCCTTGAAATCTGAAAATTAGGGTTTTGAAATTTTCGAAATTTTTTATATATATTTTCGAAATTTTTTGGCTGTTTTGATCTTTTACTTTGTTTGTTTGCTGATATGCAGGTTTGCAGGACAGTTCTTGGTTGATTGTTTGAAGGATTTTGGCTGGAAAGGCTTGAAGATTCGAAGATTGTTCTTCGTGTTCTTCACGTTCTTCGTTCTGTTTCTTACTGATTTTCGAAATTACTGATATTTTTGGTGTTTCGATTCTGCAGGAAAGTGTTGACAGAATCTTGAAAATCTCAGAAGTTTGGAAAAAGATTGAATTTCCTTAATTACTGGTTGGCGAAATTGACTGATCTGGCGAAATTGACTGATCTGGCGAACTTGACTGATCTGCGAAATTAACCAGCATACTTATCGGCGAACTTAAAATCCAAAGGCGACTTTGGTAACCGTATAATTTTCCACAGCGAAATTATCACGGTTTTCGGTGAATTTACTGGTCGTCGTAATAGCGAAAATAGACAGCGAAATTAAGCAGCATACTTGACCAGCGAATTTGACCTACCAGCAAAATTAAATAACAGATCAGCGAAATTAACCACTTGACCAGCGAAATTATTCTGATACTTAGCGAAATTAACTCAGCAAATTTAAAAACCAGCAAATTTAAAAGGGTGGAATATTTTCTGGCAAGCGTAAGGAAAAATTCACGTTTCTGAATATAGAAATTAATCCGTAGCGCGTTTGACAGAACCGTCTGCACCGTCGAATTCCTTGGATTTTTAGGGCAAAAAAAAAAACTCTGAAAAATCCCGAATTCGGTTTTCGACATTATATATCATTGGATTTGTCTTTTTGAGACGATTCTAAAGGTGTAATTTGGTAACCACTGTTTTCGGAGATATTTTGTACGGTTTTACCAGTCTGTTGCGTTAAAATGTCGAACATGACGAATTTGAATGCACCTAAGATGATGAAGGTGGAGAATTATCTTACATGGAAGGACAACTTCAAATCCTTCATTGAATCTCAGGATGCTCGCAGGTGGATCTGTATTGAAGATGGGTACACAAACCCAACACACGATTATGAGGGCAGACCACGTAGAACAGACTATGTGAACATGAAAGAGGATGATAAAAAGATGTATGAGGCTGAAAAGAGAGCCTTGGCTGCGATAAAGATGTCCTTACCTGATAGCATCAAGCATACCTTCAAAAAGTACACTAATTCAAAGGATATGTGGGATGCATTACAAAAGCGATATCAGGGAAATGAGAGTGCCGCTCAGGCATTCATGGCAGAGATAGTGTCAGTAGATGAGGCTGAAACTACTGTGAGTGATGCTGAATCTGAAGTGAAAAATGTTGAAGCTCAAGTGGAGAATGCTAAAGCAAAAGTGGATGCTGAAGTAGAGAAGGAGAGTGAAGCTGAACAGGCTGTTGCTGATGAAAATACAGAAGTTCATGAGGAAAAGGTACAATCTAATTCTGTGTGTTTAAGATGTCGTGAAC
>JARYGA010016522.1:0-48596 GCA_030545235.1 Helianthus tuberosus | reverse complement strand
GGTTTATTTGGGGACTTGCGCCTCAAATCCTAAGCATGGTTACTGCCGCAAAGCCTCCAACCATCACAGAGGCTATCGATTTGAGCGTTACACATACTGAAGAAGTTCTTCGAATGGGAAAGTTTTCGGAATCCGAGGCAAACAAGAAGGAGACTCACATGGAGTCTTCGGGCAACAACAAAAGAAAGTTTAAACCTGAAGAAAGGCACTCGGGTAAGTCATGACAACTCAAATGCAAACAAAAGAAGGGAAGCAAACCCGCCTCATGGCATGAAAGCTTATGGGGCCCCTAATAAGGCCTGTGGAAAGGTATATTTGGGGACTAAGCCGAGGTGTGACGAATGTAAGTTTCACCATGAAGGTTGATGCCTGAGACCTAAGTGTGACAGATGTGGAAAAGAAGGACACAGCAAGGATGCCTGTTGGGCAAAATATCCCAAACAAGGAGGAAATGATAACTGTAACCAAGACGGAAACGATAATGGTAGAATTCCAGGTTGCTTCAACTGTGGTGACGTGGGGCACTTTAGGAAAGATTTCCCTAGGAAGAACCTAGTGAGGAAGAATCTTCATGATCAGAGCTCGTGAAGCACGCCAGATCCAAATGCGGTTACGGGTACGTTCCCCATTAAACAACACTATGCATCCATTTTGATTGATACTGGCGCCGACTTTAGCTTTGTATCTATAGAACTTAAGAACCTACTTGGTCTAGAAGCAAGTAAGCTAGATACCCCCCCCCCCCTATTCAATAGAGTTAGCAAATAGGCAATTAGTCAAAAAGGGATGAAGTTATTAAAGATTGTACTTTCGAACTTGGAGAGCGGGAATTTTCTATTGAATTCCTACCTGTTGATTTGGGAAGCTATGATGTTGTAGTCGGCATGAATTGATTATCCAAGGATTGAGCTGAAGTTGTTTGTCATGAGGAAAATCATTTGCATCCCGCTTGCGAATGATGAAACACTTATAGCACACAGTCATCATGCAGTTGAGGTGAGGACGCTGGGCCCCATAAGGCGGTGGATTGTGACATCCCACGTTGGTTATGAGAGCACAGAAGTACCTTCGAAAAGGCTGCATAGCCTTCCTTGCTCATGTTGTCGATAAGGAGACCAAGGAGCCAAAGCTAGAAGACACCCCCGCTAGGTAGGAATTTCCAGAAGTCTTTCCCGAAGACTTGCTAGGATTACCCCCACAGAGACAAGTCGAATTCCATATTGACTTGGCTCCAGGCGTCGCTCCTGTAGCCATGGCACCGTAATCGACTTGCGTCGTCCGAAATACAAAGAGTTATCCACGCGACTCCAGGAGTTGTTGGATAAGGGATTCATAAGGCCGAGCTTCTCGCCTTGGGGAGCTCCAGTGTGATATGTCAGGAAAAAGGATGGCAGTTTCCGTATGTGTAACAACTTCAGAGAGTTGAATAAGCTAACCGTCAAGAATCGGTATCCCTTGCCGAGGATTGATGACTTGTTCGACCAATTACAAGGCTCTAGTTACTACTCGAAGATCGACTTGAGGTCAGGGTATCCTCAACTGCGAATACAAGAAGAAAGTATCCCTAAAACGGCCTTTAGGACTCGCTATGGACATTACGAGTTCCTTGTCATGTCATTAGGCTTAACAAACGCACCGGCAGTATTCATGGATCTCATGAATCGGGTGTGTAAGCCGTATCTGGATAAGTTGGTGATTATATTCATTGATGACATCCTTGTTTATTCGCGAACCCAGGAGGATCATGAGCGACACCTGCAAGCTACCCTAGAACTCTTGAAGAAGGAGTAGTTGTATGCGAAGCTGTCAAAGTGAGAATTTTGATGTCGCGAGGTGCAATTCCTAAGTCACATGGTGAAGGAGAATGGAATTCATGACGACCCTCCTAAGATTGAAGCAATCAAGAACTGGGAAGCCCCAAAGACGCTAAATGCGATACGACAATTTATGGGGTTAGCAGGCTTTTACAGACGATTCATAGGGGACTTTTCAAAGATTGCTCAACCGCTAACAATCCTAACCTAGACGGTACCCATCTTCTCTTTACCTGATAGTACAGATGGATTTGAGGTTTATTGTGACGCTTCTCGACAAGGTCTCGGTTGCGTGTTGATGCAACGAGACAAAGTCATCGTGTACGCATCACGTCAATCGAAGGATCATGAGAAGAACTACACCACGCACAACCTTGAACTAGGTGCAGTGAATTGCGCGTTGAAGATTTGGCGTCATTACTTGTATGGAAAACGCTGCACGATCTTTACTGATCACACGAGTTTGCAGCACATCTTTGATCAGAAGGATTTGAACATGAGACAACGAAGATGAGTTGAACTGTTGAATGATTACAACTGTGAGATTAAGTATCACCTGGACAAGGCGAGCATTGTAGCAGACGCCTTGAGCCACAAGGAACGCGCAAAACCACTAAGGATGAGAGCCTTAGAAATGACCATACAAACAAATCTCGCTACTTGGATTCGTGAAGCTGAGCAGGAGGCGCTCAAATCGGAGAACCTACGAGCTGAAGCATTACATAGAATGGAAGCGCAATCGTTACCTAATGAAGATGGAACATTGTACTTCCTGAAGCGAATTTGGGTTCCATTCTTCGGCGATCTACGTGCACTTATTTTGGATGAAACTCATAAGTCAAGGTACTCTATCCATCCTGGATCTGACAGGATGTACCAAGACTTTTATTGGCAGCCCAGGATCAAAGCCGATATTGCTACATATGTGGGTAACTGTCTTACTTGTGCCAAAGTTAAGGCAGAATACCAGAAACCGTCAGGGCTGCTGCAACAACTTGAGATTCCCATGTGGAAGTGGGAACAAATCTCAATGGACTTAATTACAAAGCTGCCAAGAACCCAAAGAGGTCACGATATGATTTGGGTGGTTATTGATCAACTCACCAAGTCTGCACATTTCCTACCGATCAGTGAGAAAGATAGGACAAGGAAATTAGCAGAGATTTATCTTAGAGAGATTGTGGCACGTCATGGAGTGCCTGTTTCTGTCATATCCGACCGAGATGGTCATTTTGTGCCGAGGATATGGCAGACGTTTCAGAAGGCGTTTGGGTCACGGTTGAACCTTAGTACTGCATGGACGACCAAAGTGAACGGACGATAAAGACTCTGGAATACATGCTACGTGCGTGTGTGATGAACGTTGGTGGAAGTTGGGATACTCAGTTGCCTTTAGTGGAGTTTTCCTAACAATAATAGTTATCACACCACCATTCAGGCCGCCCTGTTTGAAGCTTCATATGGACGTAAGTTTCGGTCCCCATTGCTTTGGGTGGAAACCGGAGATAAATGGTTTATTGGCCCCGAGTTGGTTCAGGAAACTACAGACAAGATTGCTCAGATACATGATCGTATTAGGATAGCCTGTGATAGACAAAAGAGCTCTGCCGATAGGCGGCAGAAACCGTTGGGATTTGAGATTTGAAAAGTGGTTTTAGTGAAAGTCTCGCCCTGGAAAGGCGCGGTATGATTTGGAAAACGTGGAAAGCTGAACCCACTGTATATTAGACCTATCGAGATTCTGGAAAGGATCGGAACCGTTGCTTACAAGACTGTAACTTGCAGAAGAACTTAGCAGTGCCCCCGACACGTCGTCATTCCCGCAAACGAGTTTCACATCAACGACAAACTCCAATTTACCGAAGAACCTGTTAGGGTTACCGACTAGAAGATCCACAAAACAAGGAGAAGTCGTTTTAAACTTGTCAAAGTTCGTTGGAATTCACGTCATGGCCTAGAATTTACTTGGGAACATGAAGACCAAATCAAGTCTAAGTATCCACATCTATTTCACAACTCCCCTACAACCGATAACACAGCTTGAATTTCGGGACAAAATTCTTTTAACGGGGGGAGAATGTGACAACTGACACTTTTCCATGTATTTCGTACAATAATGAACAGTAAATCGTACCTCGATGACTGTGCATGATTGAATGAACAAGACGAATGATTTCTTGAATACTGTCATATACATAAAAGTGCATTTCATGTTGCAAGATTGTTTATCATTATTGCATGCAACACAGTGTAGTTCAATTAGTGCACATATCAAAGTTCGCACAGTTATCAGACAAACTAGAAGTACTGACGGGAGTTTAGTACTCAGACAGGCATGATGATAAGACATAGAATGAGCCCCGAAACCAAGAGTTAAGGTAGAATAGTGTGTAGGAAAGTAGGTATCATAAAACTGTCTTCCTAGTGATGATTTAGGTGCCAGAAAGTGCTAGAAACACACTAAAACTGTAGAATTCTACATAAAACAACCAAATTCAGCAATTTTCAGCATTTTAACTCCAAAATATAATGCAGAATTATGGTTTAGTGGTCCAGAATACCTTCCTAAGTGTCGGGAATCAAAACTTTCATAAAATCCTACATAAAGCACACTAAACTGCGTAATTTAGCACCTTAACGAACCGGTAACCAACCGAACAACCGGACACTACCCGAAACACCAAATTTTCACTAGAAGCATTGTTTTAACATTACCAAGCTAGTTATGGTCACCAGACATCATAACACATCTTAAAAACCCTAAACACATAAATAACTAACTAATACCAGTACTTTCTAACCAACTTACTTAACTAAGACTTGAAACACAACTAGCCCCCCCCCCCCCCATTTAGGACGGTTATGAGGTGGCCCCCACCTCCCTCATTTCTTTTAATTATTTTAAATTGCTTTGTAGAGAAGATATTAGACAAGAAATATTTGTGTAAGATCATGTTGGAAGAATAAGAGCATGTAACCATAAGACCTTCCCACACTTGTCATCACCTTCATTCAATCACCCAACTCTTCTCTTCTCCCTCTCATATTCATGGCCCAACAATCCTTCCCCTCATCTTCATCTTTCAATCAATTTCCAAACATTCTAAGCATATTCCAAGGTGTCTTAAGCCTAACTAAGAAGGTTGCAAGCATTGGAATTGGAAGGACCTTCTCTAGGAGCTTTTAACCACTCTATTTCTTCATCATCTTCATACTTGTTCATCCCTAGCCTTGGTGCTAGTAGTAAGCTCCTTTGATCTTATTTTTACTTCTAATTTTAGTGGTTAAAGTGTTATGTAATATGTTAAACTAAGAATCTCAAAGAAACATAAGCATGATCTTGAACATAAAGCTTAATAACATGAAAATCTAAGTTGTGTTTAGTGTATGCATGAAACTTGTTTGTTGATTTCTTGTGATTTTGATGTTGATCATCATAAGAAGCTTGCTAGATGATGATTAAACCCATGATCTAGCAAGTATAAGGATGGATCTTGTGAAATTTTTAATGATCATCCTTTATGTAAATCATGAACTTGAAAATAAATTTGTTTTAGTGTATGATGATTATTTATACATGTTATAAGTCTTGAAAATAAAAGATTTCAAAGATAATATTTTCAAGAAACTAAAGTATATTACAAGATTTCTCATGAAATTGGTTTTAAAGGAAGTAAACATGTTTTGAGGGTTAAATCAAAGCTAGAAAAGTGTTGGTAATAAGAAAAATACAAGAAGAATTATTTTTGAAAAATCATCAAACAAGTTGTGAAGAATATTGACAAGAATGAGTTTTATAAACTATAAACCATATTTTTAGAGGTAACTAAACTTACTAAACAACATGTTAAATTACTACACATTTTTGTTAAACTTCAAGTTCATGACATATCGTGAAATTGCATATTTAAAGCATATGGTAAGTTATGTGTAAATTGTTGATGATTGGTGATAAATTTCTAAAAGAAAATGATATGCTTTTAAGCATGGAATTTTAAGGGGAAACTATGGCAAATTGTTTGTAGAAATTAAACCCTTAGAAAAATATTTTTAAACAAGTGTTTACAACTAAATTTTGATCATGGTTTTCATATAAAAATTTGCCATAATTTTTATTACAAAGATTACAAATATTGGAGGTTGATTTTTGATAATAAAAATGACTAAGTATATATTTAGGAAAATATATATTTAGATGTCACAAATTGTGTGCTATTTGTATATTGATTGTATTAGTTATATTATTTTAGGAACTTGAAAATAATATAACACACCAAAATACCAAAATTTGGAATACAAAATACTACCAAAATTCCAAGAAAATAAATATATAATTTATACCCGAATAATGGACAATCGGACAAACGGACATAAGGACTATAAGTATATACATTCCGGAAATAAATTCGTAACTTAACAAAGGTGTCAAGCGGTATCCTTCGAACCGAAGAAACGGAAAATATGAATTTTTACAAGTGTTACAAAATATATCATATTTAGCCAAATAGAAAATATATTATTTTTGAGTGAAGAAAAATATATATTTTCTTAAACAATTTGAAGATATATTATTTTTGAGTGGAGAAAAATATATTTTCTCAAACAAGTTAAAAATATATTATTTTGGGTGAAGAATAGAAATATATATTTTCTAAAGTTAATCTTAAAGATATATATTATTTTTGAGATATATATGAAGGAATATATTTATTTTTGCCAAGTTAAGTTATAGATATTTTTTCTATAAAAATTCTCTTAAAATATGAATATTTTCAGAATACAAAGTTGGTGATATTTAGTTGTCTAAAAATAATATTCCGGAATATTAAATACAAGTTAAGTATAAAATACTTAATAAATACAAGAAAATACGTATTCTCATTCGTACAATTATACACCGGAATACACCACCAATACTTAGCAAAATACACGAGTATAAGAATACACAAGTACAAGTACACCCATACTTGGAAAAATACATATGTGGGAATACATAATAAACCAAGTTAAAATGTACTATTTTAACAATATTCCAAATAATTGAATAAATATAAGTTAAGTTAAAATATTATTATTTTAATTAATAATTTTATACTTTGGAATTATATAATGTACATTAAAGATGTAACTCAAAGTACACCAAGAATTCCAAAATAAGTCTTAATAAACAACTAAGACTAAGAGTCGTTACACGACCTAAACGTCTAATAAAACATGGCACGTGTGTAGGTAGTTGTACGACTCGTAGAAGGACCCTTGAGTATACGAGACAGCAGGACACAAAATTGTGAGTTCATGTCCCCCTTTTCTCTTAACTGTTTTCGGATTTATAACTCTTGGGGGTGAAATACATGTCAACATGGGTATGATTTGGCTATGAAATGAACCATTAGATCATGTGAGCATAGGCTGAAACTGAAATGCCATTAACTCTCATAAGATTCATGGACAAGGGTTAGATATACGGGTACGGCCGAGCCCCACTCATGGTCCTTGTGTGACCACTTAGAGTGCTGTTGTGTCCCAGTCGAGGTAATTCGGCAACGGTCAAGGTGATTTGACACAGTCAAGGTGATTTGATACGGTCAAGGGGATTTGAAACACTCAAGGTGATTCGACACAGTCGAGGTGATTTGACACAGTCGAGGTGATTCGACACTAATAATAGTCTACTCGGGTTGAGTACTCCCTATGTCGTCACATACATTAATGTCGTTGCAAAACATTAATTGATCTGTTCATAGACGCTTTACATACCTATTTCAAAGGAATTACTCAAATGTTTACAAGTCTATTGGAACTCGTACAAAACACATGAACTCGCTCAACTTTTCTTGATGTTTTCAATATTACATGTATTTCAGGAAACAAGGTGGATCTTGGGCGCTGGTGTTGTTTCGAGATGTAAATTTCAAGTTTAGATGTCATCCACTTTTGTTGGTTTGTTACTTAATCAAGGGTTGTGTTGTTTGAAACTTAAATGACTGGTTTTTGTAATGCTTTGAACTTTATGAATGGATGAACATCATATTTATCATATAGTTGTTTAATATAATCGAATGCAATGAGAACCGATCAAGTCACATGCATACGCTTCCGCAAAAGTCAGGGTGTGACATCATAATCTTTTAATAACAAGAACAATCAAGAACCAATTCCCAAGCTCATGAAAACTAGCCGTCGTAATCTTCTCCCTCGATACCGATAACAAGTGTATACAAACAAAATCTGGCATCTGATACAACCCAAACACCCCACTCGAAAATCCCATCTCTATGATGTGACAACTGCCACTTTACGGTAACTTTCTTACACTTAAAATACTCATTTTTAGCTACATTTTTATGCATTTTGAACACCCGAACTGCGTATTTCATGGCATACACTTAGAATACTCATGGAATACTTGCTTAGGATGCATATGATTCATTTTTATTAAGTACATTTGAAACAGTTTAAACAATGCATCGAAACTACTAGAAAAGCACCTAATAAACTAGTATTCTGACGAAAACGCAGTATCCGCAGAAATCATCTAAACGACATCTTTAGGACTTAGACGAAAGTCCAACATCTAATATATATTAAACCCTAACTAGGAATGCAAGGGTTTGATTTAAAACCTTTCCGAAGTCCGATAACACTAAAAATTGTCCGAAAAGCACTAAAAGCAACGATTTCAACACTTTTTCGCAGAAATTCTGCAGAAATCAGCTTTCTAATATTTTTACGACATGTAAAAATGTTATTTAACATAGAATTCATGTGAGGATACAGTAGGGTATCATCCGAACAAATAACTACGTCAATTCACACAAGTTATGCAACTTTGCGTTCAAATAACGTCTAACCGAAACAATTCGAAACGAATATCCGAACAATATCAAATCTTTTTTTAATGGTCATCTAGTGTTAATTGGATCATTATGGTCTAGTAATGATCATTTAACACCCTTTAAACACTTAGACACTTATACTTATAAATTTCCTAAACAACTACCTAAAGGTTCTAACACTTTTTACTAAGTAAATCAAGAAGCAAAACAAGGGTACCCCCCCCCCCCCCCATTTACGGTTGCAATGGGACCCATTTTTTCAACTTGTTACCATAATATCTAGATATTTTTACCTCTAGTTGCAAGTTGATGCAAGTGGTGAAAGTATGATCATTCATAACAACTAGTTTACCTTCATTTCTAACCATTTCATCACACTTTTTCACCTTCCATTTTCACAACACAAAAGCTCTCATCCATTACCCCATTTTCGGTCAAGAACGCCCCTCCCCCATCTTCATTTTCAAGCCACTTTCTTGATAATCAAGATGCATTTTCATGGAACTTGAGAAGATCTAAGGCATACACAAGTTGAAGCAAGCTTTCTCATCCATCTAAGAGCTCACAAGCATCAAGATCATCATTTTTCTTTTCTTAATCATCATCAAGATCATCCCTAGCCATTAGTGCTAGAAGTAAGCTTCAACAATCTCTTTTTCATACTTATTTATGTATTTATTGTTTAAAGAACAAGTTATAACTAAAACAATCATACAAAATAATATGAAAATACAAAGAAGCAAAATAATAATCATGATATAAAAGTGTGTTTATGTTGTGATTTAAAGATGATTACTTGAATATTTGATCTAGTTTTGATGTTTAGCATACAGATAACTTGTTAGATGATGTTTAAAAACATAATCTAACAAGTGTACATGAAAATGTTTAAGGGTTTTGTTAAACATAAATGTTTAGATGGATGATCATAATCTTTGATTTTGTTAAAGTATGTAAGGTTTTTAACCAAAAATAATACTTTTACAAAGTTATAAAAAGAAACATACAAGATGGGTTTTTATAAAAAGCTTGTTAAAACTAGAAGTAAAGTATGATTTTTGAACTAGTAAACATATGTAAAGATCATACCAAAACCCTACATGATTATGAGTTCATCTTGTTAAGTTTATGTTATAAATCTCATATGTTTTTATTAAGAAAAATATGAGAAGATTATTGGTGATTTTATAAGAAAAAGATATGTTTTATTAAACATGGCAAAGTCCATATTTCTAATAAAATATGGCCAATTTTTCTTAAAAATCATAAGTTATAAAAACTATTATTTTTGACAAAATTTTTATTAGATTAAAAAGATTTTAAAGAATAGTTTTTATAAAAGCAAAGTTTGATATAAATATATATTTTTGCGAAAATATATATTTAGTTAACTTAACAACTTATGTGCTATGTGTTATTTGTTTGTATTAGTTATATTTATGATAACTAGGAACTTGAATACAATGGTACAAATGAACACAATGTACATTTCGACTAAAGTCTTACAAGACTACATTTAAATACGCCTTAAAACACACGTACGGACATTCTGAGCTTTTGGACACAAATTATGGTCAAAACGGACGACGGGCGAATCTATGAACATATCGCCATTTCGAGGAATTACTACGACGTTTAGGCGATCTTTCGACACGAATACATACAAATCACCGACAACAATATCCGGATGTTTTAAAACTTATAAAAACTATTTATGTATTCTTTTAACTAAAAAGCCTATACTTAGTAACTTTTATAAAAATGAAAGAATATATTTTTTAACACATGGGCTTATTTTATAACCAATGGGCTTATTTTACATATGGGGCTATTTTATATAAATGGGCTTATTTTTTATATAAATGGGCTTATCATCCTAATTGGGCTTAACATAAATACATGGGCTATGCCCAATATCAAGACTCATGGGTGAAGGGGTAAGGTCCCAAAAACCTTGTAATAAGTACTTGGGACCATACCACAACCTCGTCTTTCAAGCCCTTTTTGTGACAACCCTCACCAAACCAGGTATCCGTACGACTTAATTAATGATTAATTACTGCTAAATTACTGTGCTTATTTGAACTAGCTGATGAACTGCTACTTGATATCTGATACATGTACTTACTTGCATCATACTTTACTTATCGTCACTACATTATTTACATACGGCACTTTAGTGACAAACATGATGCACAAAAAGCACAGTGGCACCATCGGATAACCTACTGAACATGCTGATAAAGCCAGCATCAGGCAAACACTGCCTCTAAGGCCTGTATGAGCCAGAAATATTTTGCTACACTAGTAGTGAGTGTAGGGATACAAGGGTTGTGGAACTGCGTCTCTAGGAATAAGTTACAATGACTGGATGTGCCTAAAACGTGCTCTAAGCACAAAACACAGCACTTTGATAAATAATCCAGCTTCTAGCTGACTAGTAAAGTGCCAAAACATGAGAAAAATAACACTAGACACTTTCCAAAGTGTCAGGAAACAAATTGTGTCACTAAATAAATATAACGACACTTTAAAGCTTTGATAACGCTTTAACGGATTACTATCCAACCGAACAACCGGATTATACCCGGAACATGAAAATATTGTTATTTTCACTATCTATCTTTCTCTGAGCCAGTTAGGGTCCCTGAATACCCTAACACCCGCTTTAAAGCATTAAACATAACTAACTAAGTTAAACCCTTAACTAACTTAACTTACTTAACTTACCATAACTAATTACCTAATGGCTAGTTAAAATCGAACCAAGGACCCCCCCCCCAACCGAATCGGTCACCAAGTGACCCCACCCTTGTACCATGTGATTTACTAGATCATGTATGCTTAAAATCTAGGGGACATATTAACCCTTGGGTAATTGTCATTAAGTTTGTCTATAAGATAGCACTAACCACACATAACCTACACACTTAACAAAACTCAACAATACACTCTCCCTCTCTTCTCTAGAGCTCTCGGCCGAACCCCCTACAACCACCCACCCATTTTCGAGTTTGATCATCATCATTCGAAGCATCTACAAACATCAAGGGTCGCGTATTAGGAGGATTGGAGCAAACGGAACGCGAAGGACCCCTCTACTTTGCTTTTATCCACGCCATTTTCGTCAAGATCCTTCCCTAACCTTGAGCTAGAGGTATAATGCTTAAAACTCATATTTGAACTAATCTAAAGTGGTTAAAAGGATTTTTATCGGATAAAACTCGTTAACATGCAAGATGATGCACAAAAGTCTACTTAAAACACTAAAAATGGTGGTTAATAGCATATATGTTGTGTAAATGTTGTAGTATTTGAAATGTATGGTTATTTAGACCCGATCTATGTTGTGGTAGCTCGGATCATCATTTAACCCGGTTTGATAAGATCATGGATCTTAACATAAGCTTGTTTTGAATGATACAAGGGTTAAAAGGTGAAACTCTACCACACGCGAATCATGAACTTGTGTAAAAATGTTTTACTTGTGGAATAGTGTTTAAAACTAGCAGATCTACGTATCTGCAAGTGGTATTTTCAAAGGACCAAGCGTCAAAGAAATCATGTTTTCTAAAAGACGGATCTTACACTAACAAGTATGATATGTAGAACACACAAGTGTGTAAACACTTGTGTAACACAAATTTCGACAAAATAACTATCTTTGTAAAAATGGACAAGAAGTTGTAAGGACGGAACTTCTCTAAAAACAAGACTTTTACGAAACCGGCTTTATTTATATAAAGACCCACAAAATATAATGGGATTTACACTATAGTTTCGGGAAAACTACAAGTTCATGCGATTATGCGATTTACATACTTGTCGACTAGTTTGATGTGTCGGAAATTGTTTGATTGAATAATGAAGTTGTTAAAATTGATTTTGTAAAAGAAAATGATACGCCTGAAAGCGTGGCCACCTCCAGTTACAGAGGAAACTCTGGCAAAATTTTTCTAAAAACCTAACACTTAGAGCTATTTACACAACAAGTGTTAGAATGACTTTTTGACATGTTTTCGAAATATAAATTTCGCCATGACTTTATTTACTAAATATTCGGAAGTGGGATTTCCACAAAATTTAACGTGATAAATATATATATTTTCACACACTGTTTATGATTATTTTGTGAAAATACATAAATATTATTTTTAGAGTAAAAATAATATTTACGAACATTAACGATCCCAAAATAATACGAACGCTTTCACCATGAATATATAAGTTACATCGGTAATTATATTACCACTCGATTGTTAAACGTAACTTACGCACTTACGGAAATATTTATGAACGCACATGTATTGAATCCCCCATCCTTGGGAAGGAGATTAACTACCAAGTATATACAGAACATAAACACGAAATAGTTGTCTAACTATTTCCCAAAAACTTAAACTATAAAGCTAAGGCACGGCCGTCCGTCTAATAGAATTAGCACTTGTAGGTCGTTGAACAGCTTTCTGATTTGGAGTACTTGGTAGAGACGCTTCACTGTGAGTTCATGTCCCCCTTTTCTCTAACTGTTTTCAGTTTTCTTAATTGCGGGGGTGAAATACATGTCACTATGATTACGAGTACTTTATACACGGTATGGGTAGCGTAAGGAGGTTTATTACTCAGATCATGTGAGTGGGTAGGAGCAATATGAGGCCATTAGTCCTCATGTCGGGACCGAGGGACAGGAGCGGTAGATCTATCTGGGTGTAGCGAGCCCAGCCCCAGGCCAAACTAGAAACGGACCTTGGGGTGACTTTGTCCACATACTAATGCCGTGGCGAAATCTGCTAGGTTTGAGTCTCCCTATTTGCACTTCACATATATCAGTGGCCTTGCAAACCATTGGTGATCACAAGTCCCCTTATTGGCTACATACCACAGACTATTTTTATACTCACAAAGGTTTACTTACTCGCTTACACATGAACTCGCTCAACATTATTGTTGATTTTTCAACTTACATGTATTTCAGGAAATTAACGAGATCTGGCATGGTATGGCATGTTTTCCGCTGCACTAGTTTCCGAGGTCATCCGGGGTTTAGGGGATGTGTCTCTTTCCTGGACAAGACACAATCCTTAAACCATGTTTATATTATGTTTAAGTTTGTAATGCCTGTTGAACAAGGTTATGGTTGTTGGGGTATGTCCCCGTTAAAACAATGGTACTGTATTTGGTTTTCAAAACTTAATGGATGATCTTGCATGTTTTTAAATTCATATAGCTTGGTTATGATTAAGCTATGGTATTAAGAAGTCACACCAAATTAACCACGCTTCCGCAAAGCCAGGGTGTGACAGCTTGGTATCAGAGCTCTGATCATAGCGAACTAGGATTCCTTCTCGAGTCTAGACTATGATCACTAGGGCTCTCACGAAAACATTTTTCTGCATACCACTTAAGCCCAGATCCAAAACTTTTTACAAAAAAATGTTGAGCACATTTTATTATTTATAGGCTCAGCTTGGAGGGCTGAGGCTCGGTCTGGAGGATCGAGGCTCGGTCTAGGTGACCGAGGTAGTTGAGTACGTTGATTTATTATAGGCTCAGCTTGGAGGGCTGAGGCTCAGTCTGGAGGATCGAGGCTCGGTCTAGGTGACCGAGGTAGTTGAACACGTTGATTTATTATAGGCTCAGCCTGGAGGGCTGAGGCTCGGTCTGGAGGATCGAGGCTTGGTCTAGGTGACCAAGGTAGTTGGCTAGGAAGAGTAGGCTCAGCCATGAAGGCTGAGGCTCGGTCAGGGGACCGAGGCTCGATCTAAGTGGTCGAGGTGGAGGATAGAGCAGTCTTAAAGACTGGGAGAAATTGGCTAGTGAGACTAGGAGAATTATGTGATATCTTACTTGGTGACTTATCTGATTATCTGATTGTATGACTGATTATTTGAGCATATTTGTGTTTATGTTACAGACTCATGGATTCCGCCGGTACTGGCGATTCGGACACTACTGGACCCATACCTATCGTATCTGATGACCTCACATCCTCCGAGCATGAGGTGTACACATCTGACTATACCAGTACTGACGAGGATGATTTCCAGCCCTTCGCACTACCCGATGGTGCTGATGAGCCTGCAGATGACCCTCCCGCTGAGTACCTACCTCTAGTAGAGATTCCGGCTCCTATACCCTTAGCCGTTTATCCAGCATATGACTTTGACGCCGAGGCTGATGGCGATGTTGACCTGTTCGAGGATGAGCCCTTTGAGGAGGAGATCCAGGGCGAGGCCCTACTCCCTGCGGACGATCTTCTGATGATCGCTGACGTTCCCGCTGAGGATTCGCCAGCACATTCTCCTGTCCCAGACTCCTTTGAGTCTGTGGCATCCGCACCTTCTCACACGTTGAGCGCACAACACTCTGCGCATGATTCTGATCCTGACCAGGCATCCTCTGTTGCACCTATTCCCCACTTTGAGTTTGACCATGATGACATAGAGGACTCTGACCCTATCTTTCCCCCGGGGTACGACCCGGATCATGATATCGAGTTTATACCTATGGATCAGCCCATGGAGGATCCAGCTGACCCAGTAGATCCTATCGACCCAGAGTTTGACTTCGAGATGGCTTTTGATGATCTCGAGCCTGTCGTCGCCCCTGAGCAGGCAGCCGCTCTAGACCCCATACTTGAGCATGACCTCGTACATGCTGGCATCCCTTTTGAGCCTGTTATAGCAGACCCACCTGTTGATGATCTCCCCGTGGATGTTCCTTTGTTAGAGGGCGATCATGTTGTTGTTGATCCTGTCGTTCCTTTACCTGTTGTTGATATACCTGTTGACCATCCTGTTGAGCACATTGCACCTGTTCACCCTTTTGTTGTTCCCCCACCTGATCCCATCCCACTAGAGCCCGAGCATGCACTGTTCGCGGCACGCATGGATCCACCAGATGAGCATGCACAGCACGGTTGGATACCTGCTGATGAGGATGTTCCACCTTTTCCCCCTCAGATCCCTGATACACGACATGTTGATTTTTCTTTTCAGGTTCCACAGTTTGTACCTCCAGCGAGGCCTGGAGAGGGTTCTTCAGCCCATCCTTTTGGGCATGTACCGATGTCTATCCCCTTCATGCCCCAGATGTCATCTGTTCCACCCTCTGTTGCTCCATTTCATGTGCACATTTTGACCCCACCAGTGAGCCGTTCCTTTGGGCACCAGACTCTGCTATGCCACCTACTGACCCCTACCATGCTTTTCACATGGGACACACTATCGAGGACGTTTTGATGTCTTTCGTTTTCCAGCACGAGTCGCACACGCAGAGCATCCAGGAGCTCGAGAGAGCTCAGCTGCCACCGTGTCCGTGCCATGGTCAGACACACTCTCCTCTGCAGCCGTTTCGACCCTTACCTCCAGATTATGCTGCCCGTCTCTTTACACTAGAGCAGCAGGTTGCCTCCATCATCCGTACTCAGCGAGCCCAGGAGGAGGACTGGCTCCAGTTACGTCGTTTGTTTTACACCCACTTTCCCCCTCCTCCACCACCATCTGTATAGAGCTCATCAGTGCTGTTTGGGTAGACGAGGATGAGAAGACGGCGATTGTTGGACTGCATAGCATTTTTGGAGACTACTTTATGATTCTGACTTTTGTTGACATGTATTTGATGTTGTATTGACACTGATGTAGTTTTTGGACAGGGGTGATGTAGCCCCTAGTTGATTGATGATTGTATGACACAGGGATGTACTGATACACTTACTATGTGGTCTTGATATATGGCAATCGCAGTATTCTCACCATATTTGATTCGCTTGATTGCTTATTTGTATTTTTGTGATATGGGATGTTGTGTGATTAGTATTTGTGATGTATTGATAACATGAGATGTTATGTGCTTTTACTATTTACTATCGTTACATACGTATGCTACATTATGACCTGACTTACGTATTATAACATGGGAGCTTTACTATGGCCTGATCAACTTAAACCATCTTTTAGAAGATGCCGCCAAGACGTGAGACACGCATTCCTACTAATGAGGCAGAACTACAACAAGTCATTGCCGCTGCCATAGCACAGTATGCAGCATCTCAGCCCGGAACGAGCGGAAGTATTAACCAAGGCAATAACAATCCACCTCACGGTAATACTAAGTCATTAAGACATACCGTGACCTAATTGGATATCTCTAGCAATGATGCTAATGCCAAACGTATGTTATAACGTATGTGCAGGATGCACCTTCAAGCAGTTTCTAGACTGCAAACCGGTCAACTTTGATGGCACTGGAGGTGCTGTCGCCTTTGTTCGTTGGGCTGAGAAAACCGAATCTGTTCTACGCATGAGCAAATGCGCACTGGATCAGCAAGTCACCTATATCTCAGGGCTATTCTTGGATGGAGCCCTCTCTTGGTGGAATCTGCAAGTACAGACACTAGGCGAAGCTGCTGCCTACGCGTTAACCTGGACCGAACTGAAAGAACTTATGCGCAAAAAGTACTGTTCCCGCGCAGAAATCCAGAGGTTGGAGACCGAGTTCTGGCACTTGAAAATGGACGGTCCAAAGATCGCAGAGTACGTTCAGAGGTTCCATGACTTATCGCATGTGGTACCCTACATGGTCACTCCTGAGTTCAAGAGAATTGAACGCTTCATTTGGGGATTAGCTCCTCAAATCATAAGCATGGTAACCTCATCCAAGCCTGCGACCATTACTGAGGCGATTGATTTGAGCGTGGCTCTCACAGAGGAGGCCATTCGTCTGAACAAGTTTGATGATGCTGAGCATAAGAAGAAAGAGACTTACGTCGAGTCATCAGGAGGTAGCAAACGGAAGTTCTCAAACTTCAAGCAGGGCGCCAGTGTGGCGGTTAAGAAAGGAGGATCAGCTGGTAATGGAAAGAAAGGAAAAGGATACCAGGGCACCCAGCCCAAGTGTAATACCTGCCAACGCCACCATACTGGGCATTGTAATGTGAAAATATGTGAAGCATGTGGAAAGCTGGGCCACTCGAAAGATTCTTGTTGGGCTAGTGCTGGCCGGGGAGGCCAGGGAGGATTTGGGAATAGAAATAATAACCGTGGTGGTATTGGAAATCGCCCACAGGGGAACAATGGAGGAGACGGAAATCGAGGCAACAATGCTAACCAAGCGGGCGCTGTGAATCGTAATCAGAGGAATGATCAATCTGGTGGAAACGGGCAAAGACTTGGATGCTATAACTGTGGTGATATCGGGCATTTTAAAAAGAACTGCCCAGAGTTAAACCAAGCCCGTGGAAGAGTGTTCCAAATCGAAGCAAGGGAAGCGCGCCAGGACCCCAATGTTGTTACTGGTACGTTCCCTGTCAATCAACGCTATGCATCCGTTTTATTTGATACTGGTGCCGATTATAACTTCGTTTCGTTAGAATTTAAGAGTATGCTTGGTTTAGCCGCTAATAAGTTAGATATTCCCTACTCGATCGAATTAGCTAATGGAAAGTTAGTAGAAGCCAACGAAGTTATCAGAGGCTGTGTGATTGAATTGGGAGAACGTGAGTTTGCTCTAGATCTACTACCAGTCCAGTTGGGAAGCTTCGACGTGGTGGTAGGAATGGATTGGTTATCAGGCAACAAGGCTGAGATAGTATGTCACGAGAAAGTTGTTCGTATCCCAACCGAAGATGGCGAAACAATTGTGGTTCATGGAGAAAAGCGTGAGACGCCGTTGAGGATTATCAGCTGCTTGAAAGCAAGGAAGTGTTTGCAGAAGGGATGTGTTGCCTTCCTGGCACACATCGTGGATAAGGAGGCTGCTGAGCCAAGAATCGAAGACATCCCTGTCGTGAGGGAATACCCAGAAGTCTTCCCGGAAGACTTACCTGGATTGCCGCCTCTGAGGCAAGTAGAGTTCCACATTGATTTAGTCCCAGGCGCCGCGCCTGTGGCTAAGGCACCTTATAGACTTGCTCCGTCTGAGATGCAGGAACTGTCGACACAACTTCAAGAGTTGTTAGACAAGGTTTTTATCCGACCAAGCTTCTCGCCTTGGGGAGCTCCGGTCCTATTTTTCAAGAAGAAGGACGGTAGTTTCCGTATGTGTATTGACTACCAGGAATTGAACAGGCTGACGATCAAGAATAGGTATCCTCTGCCAAGAATCGATGATCTGTTTGATCAACTGCAAGGCTCGAACTATTATTCAAAAATCGATCTTCGATCTGGATACCATCAGTTAAGGATACAAGAGGAAAGCATTCCGAAAACAGCCTTCAGAACTCGTTATGGACACTACGAGTTCCTCGTTATGCCATTTGGTTTGACAAACGCACCTGCGGTATTCATGGATCTAATGAATAGAGTTTGCAAACCATACTTGGATAAGTTCGTGATTGTATTTATCGATGACATTTTAATTTATTCAAAGACGAAGGCTGAACACGAGCAGCATCTTAGAGCCATTCTAGAGCTACTGAAGAAGGAACAGCTGTACGCCAAATTCTCCAAGTGCGAATTTTGGCTACGTGAAGTCCAGTTTCTTGGACATGTGGTTAATGGAAATGGAATCCATGTTGATCCCACAAAGATCGAGGCGATCAAGGATTGGGAAACGCCAAAAACACCAACCGAGATTCGGCAATTCTTGGGTTTGGCTGGCTACTATCGAAGGTTCATCGAGGATTTTTCGAAAATCGCTCAACCATTGACGCTCCTCACCCAGAAAGATAAGAAGTTTGATTGGGGAATCAGACAGGAAGAAGCGTTCCAAATACTGAAGGATAAGCTCTGCAATGCGCCAATCTTAGCACTACCGGAAGGTACTGACGATTTTGTGGTATACTGCGACGCATCGCGCCAAGGATTGGGTTGTGTGTTGATGCAACGCCAAAAGGTTATTGCTTATGCATCGCGTCAACTGAAAGTGCACGAAAAGAACTATACCACACATGATTTGGAACTTGGCGCAGTGGTATTTGCACTAAAGATCTGGAGACACTACCTTTATGGTACGAAGTGTACAATCTTCACAGATCACAAGAGCCTACAGCACATATTCAACCAGAAGGAGTTGAATATGAGGCAAAGACGATGGGTTGAATTGTTGAACGATTACGACTGCGAGATAAAGTATCATCCAGGGAAGGCGAATGTGGTCGCCGATGCCCTAAGTCGTAAAGAGAGAATCAAGCCCATAAGGGTTAGAGCTTTGGAAATGATTATACGAACCGATCTTTCCTTGCGCATTCGGGCCGCGCAAAAGGAAGCTCTCAAGGAAAGGAATCTTGAAGAGGAATATCTCCGTGGGATGGAGAAGCTTTTGGTACCAAACGAGGAAGGAACGTTATGTTTTGAGAAGAGGATTTGGGTTCCTCTGTTTGGTGATTTAAGGAAGGTTATTTTCGATGAAGCTCACAAATCACGGTACTCTATCCATCCTGGAGCAGATAAGATGTACCAAGACCTCAAAGATTATTATTGGTGGCCTAGGATGAAAGGCGATGTTGCTGTTTATGTGAGCAAATGTTTAACATGCGCTAAGGTTAAAGCGGAATACCAGAAGCCTTCAGGGCTGCTGCAGCAACCTGAGATTCCCAAGTGGAAATGGGAACAAATCTCAATGGATTTTGTTACAAAATTGCCAAGAACGCCAAGAGGCCATGATATGATTTGGGTAATAGTTGACCGCCTAACAAAGTCCGCACACTTTCTGCCAATCAAGGAGAAAGACAGCACTAGTAAACTTGCGGAAATTTACATGAGAGAGATCGTCGCACGTCATGGAGTGCCTCTCTCGATCATCTCTGATAGAGACGGAAGGTTTGTGTCAAGGATATGGCAATCCTTCCAAGAAGCTTTTGGCTCACAATTGAATCTGAGCACGGCGTTTCATCCGCAAACTGACGGCCAGAGCGAGCGAACGATACAGACTTTGGAAGACATGCTGAGGGCGTGTGTTATGGATTTGGGCGGTAGCTGGGATAAACATTTACCTTTGGTCGAATTTTCGTACAACAACAGCTACCACACCATTATTGGTGTCGCGCCATTTGAAGCCCTTTACGGACGCAAGTGCCGATCACCCTTATGTTGGGCTGACGCAGGTGATAGGCAGCTTGCTGGTCCCGAAATCGTCCAAGAGACGACAGACATGATTGCGCAAATTCTTAAACGCATCGAAGCAGCTCGCCACAGACAAAAGGCCTATGCGGATCCAAACCGGAAACATGTGGATTTCCAAGTTGGGGAAATGGTGTTATTGAAAGTATCACCCTGGAAGGGGGTGGCACGCTTTGGAAAGCGTGGGAAGTTAAATCCGCGCTACATTGGTCCCTTCAGAATTCTGGAAAGAATAGGACTAGTAGCATACAAGTTGGACCTACCTGCTGAACTGAATGGTGTTCACGATACATTTCATGTATCCAATCTAAAGAAAAGTCCAACTCAAGTTGACGTTGCCATTCCCATCGACGAGATTCATGTTGACGACACGCTCCACTTCGTTGAAGAACCTGTTGAGGTCACGGATTGGAAAGTTAACAAGACCCGCCGGAGCAGTGTCAAACTCGTCAAAGTTCGTTGGAATGCCAGACATGGTCCTGAATACACCTGGGAACGTGAGGACCAGATGAAAGAGAAATACCCCCACCTTTTTCCTAAGAACCCTGCATTTACAAGCAGAACTTAAATTTCGGGACGAAATTTATTTAACGGGGGGAGAATGTGACAACCCTCACCAAACCAGGTATCCGTACGACTTAATTAATGATTAATTACTGCTAAATTACTGTGCTTATTTGAACTAGCTGATGAACTGCTACTTGATATCTGATACATGTACTTACTTGCAACATACTTTACTTATCGTCACTACATTATTTACATACGGCACTTTAGTGACAAACATGATGCACAAAAAGCACAGTGGCACCATCGGATAACCTACTGAACATGCTGATAAAGCCAGCATCAGGCA
The DNA here is from genome assembly GCA_030545235.1 of Helianthus tuberosus. Classification (NCBI taxonomy): domain Eukaryota; kingdom Viridiplantae; phylum Streptophyta; class Magnoliopsida; order Asterales; family Asteraceae; genus Helianthus; species Helianthus tuberosus. Next base: position 27,031 of record JARYGA010016522.1, on the reverse strand, counting down.
AACACTGCCTCTAAGGCCTGTATGAGCCAGAAATATTTTGCTACACTAGTAGTGAGTGTAGGGATACAAGGGTTGTGGAACTGCGTCTCTAGGAATAAGTTACAATGACTGGATGTGCCTAAAACGTGCTCTAAGCACAAAACACAGCACTTTGATAAATAATCCAGCTTCTAGCTGACTAGTAAAGTGCCAAAACATGAGAAAAATAACACTAGACACTTTCCAAAGTGTCAGGAAACAAATTGTGTCACTAAATAAATATAACGACACTTTAAAGCTTTGATAACGCTTTAACGGATTACTATCCAACCGAACAACCGGATTATACCCGGAACATGAAAATATTGTTATTTTCACTATCTATCTTTCTCTGAGCCAGTTAGGGTCCCTGAATACCCTAACACCCGCTTTAAAGCATTAAACATAACTAACTAAGTTAAACCCTTAACTAACTTAACTTACCATAACTAATTACCTAATGGCTAGTTAAAATCGAACCAAGGACCCCCCCCCCCCCCAACCGAATCGGTCACCAAGTGACCCCACCCTTGTACCATGTGATTTACTAGATCATGTATGCTTAAAATCTAGGGGACATATTAACCCTTGGGTAATTGTCATTAAGTTTGTTTATAAGATAGCACTAACCACACATAACCTACACACTTAACAAAACTCAACAATACACTCTCCCTCTCTTCTCTAGAGCTCTCGGGCCGAACCCCCCTACAACCACCCACCCATTTTCGAGTTTGATCATCATCAATTCCAAGCATCTACAAACATCAAGGGTCGCGTATTAGGAGGATTGGAGCAAACGGAACGCGAAGGACCCCTCTACTTTGCTTTTATCCACGCCATTTTCGTCAAGATCCTTCCCTAGCCTTGAGCTAGAGGTATAATGCTTAAAACTCATATTTGAACTAATCTAAAGTGGTTAAAAGGATTTTTATCGGATAAAACTCGTTAACATGGCAAGATGATGCACAAAAGTCTACTTATAAAACACTAAAAATGGTGGTTAATAGCATATATGTTGTGTAAATGTTGTAGTATTTGAAATGTATGGTTATTTAGACCCGATCTATGTTGTGGTAGCTCGGATCATCATTTAAACCCGGTTTGATAAGATCATGGATCTTAACATAAGCTTGTTTTGAATGATACAAGGGTTAAAAGGTGAAACTCTACCACACGCGAATCATGAACTTGTGTAAAAATGTTTTACTTGTGGAATAGTGTTTTAAAACTAGCAGATCTACGTATCTGCAAGTGGTATTTTCAAAGGACCAAGCGTCAAAGAAATCATGTTTTCTAAAAGGACGGATCTTACACTAACAAGTATGATATGTAGAACACACAAGTGTGTAAACACTTGTGTAACACAAATTTCGACAAAATAACTATCTTTGTAAAAATGGACAAGAAGTTGTAAGGACGGAACTTCTCTAAAAACAAGACTTTTACGAAACCGGCTTTATTTATATAAAGACCCACAAAATATAATGGGATTTACACTATAGTTTCGGGAAAACTACAAGTTCATGCGATTATGCGATTTACATACTTGTCGACTAGTTTGATGTGTCGGTAATTGTTTGATTGAATAATGAAGTTGTTAAAATTGATTTTGTAAAAGAAAATGATACGCCTGAAAGCGTGGCCACCTCCAGTTACAGAGGAAACTCTGGCGAAATTTTTCTAAAAACCTAACACTTAGAGCTATTTACACAACAAGTGTTAGAATGACTTTTTGACATGTTTTCGAAATATAAATTTCGCCATGACTTTATTTACTAAATATTCGGAGGTGGGATTTCCACAAAATTTAACGTGATAAATATATATATTTTCACACACTGTTTATGATTATTTTGTGAAAATACATAAATATTATTTTTAGAGTAAAAATAATATTTACGAACATTAACGATCCCAAAATAATACGAACGCTTTCACCATGAATATATAAGTTACATCGGTAATTATATTACCACTCGATTGTTAAACGTAACTTACGCACTTACGGAAATATTTATGAACGCACATGTATTGAATCCCCCATCCTTGGGAAGGAGATTAACTACCAAGTATATACAGAACATAAACACGAAATAGTTGTCTAACTATTTCCCAAAAACTTAAACTATAAAGCTAAGGCACGACCGTCCGTCTAATAGAATTAGCACTTGTAGGTCGTCGCACAGCTTTCTGATTTGGAGTACTTGGTAGAGACGCTTCACTGTGAGTTCATGTCCCCCTTTTCTCTAACTGTTTTCAGTTTTCTTAACTGCGGGGGTGAAATACATGTCACTATGATTACGAGTACTTTATACACGGTATGGGTAGCGTAAGGAGGTTTATTACTCAGATCATGTGAGTGGGTAGGAGCAATATGAGGCCATTAGTCCTCATGTCGGGACCGAGGGACAGGAGCGGTAGATCTATCTGGGTGTAGCGAGCCCAGCCCCAGGCCAAACTAGAAACGGACCTTGGGGTGACTTTGTCCACATACTAATGCCGTGGCGAAATCTGCTAGGTTTGAGTCTCCCTATTTGCACTTCACATATATCAGTGGCCTTGCAAACCATTGGTGATCACAAGTCCCCTTATTGGCTACATACCACACACGATTTTTATACTCACAAAGGTTTACTTACTCGCTTACACATGAACTCGCTCAACATTATTGTTGATTTTTCAACTTACATGTATTTCAGGAAATTAACGAGATCTGGCACGGTATGGCATGTTTTCCGCTGCACTAGTTTCCGAGGTCATCCGGGGTTTAGGGGATGTGTCTCTTTCCTGGACAAGACACAATCCTTAAACCATGTTTATATTATGTTTAAGTTTGTAATGCCTGTTGAACAAGGTTATGGTTGTTGGGGTATGTCCCCGTTAAAACAATGGTACTGTATTTGGTTTTCAAAACTTAATGGATGATCTTGCATGTTTTTAAATTCATATAGCTTGGTTATGATTAAGCTATGGTATTAAGAAGTCACACCAAATTAACCACGCTTCCGCAAAGCCAGGGTGTGACACTTTTTACCTTGCGCGGCCGCGCACCGGTTTTATAAAAGAAAGGCTTAAGGCAGATAGCAGACAACACCCGCGCGCCAAAGGAAAGCGTAAATCCTCGCGTTTTCGTAAGGGATGGAAATCCTAAGGCAGGCATTCCCACTTAATAATATCCAGACTTAGATATTATTTAGCTGATACCACACGGTAAAGAATCACACCAGATTACAGCAATAATCTTCTAGAAGACTTAATCATGCACCACCCAGACGGTTGCAACCGTCTGGGCCACGTGCCATCTCCCCAACCTCCCTTAGAGTCACGGTGATAGCATGGAAATAGAAAGAAATGATCACTTGTCCACTTTCCACGTGGCAATTCCCCAGCCTTTGATCAAAACAACGATCCGTGTGCTCTCACATCGGATCACAGGAATTAACGATGGAAGAAAATAACCGCTACGGCGTTAGCATCTTCCGTCAACCTTTCAATAACAGGTTTTCCCTCCCAAAAACTCCCGGCTATATATATGAGGATAATTCAGGTATGAAAGTTAAGTTACACATACTTCTTCAATACATCTTCTTCTTCATAACCCATACTTATTCTCACACCAGAGTCGGGTCAAGGAGAGAACCCCTTTCTCCCCTTGGCGAGGCTAACGGTGCTTCTTTTTTGCAGAGTTTTATCGGAGAAGAAGTTCCATCTTAATCGAATCAAACGAGGGAGAACGAACCCTTTTATGCAGATCCAAACCCCCTAGATATTTCGATCCCGGTCGTTTATCTAGTGTTTCTTCATTGGCGCCCATCGTTTTTTCTCTGTTTCACCTGTTTCTCTCTTGTTTTTCGATTCATTTCGTTGATTCCATTTGCTCATGGAAGAGACATAAGCTCACAGGCAAACTGGCCCTCAGCCAAATTTTGGTAATAACGTCCAACCTGAAGGAATTTCGAAAGAAGTCTCCGATGATAATAAGGTTCAATCCAATCGAGCAACACTCCAGGAGTGTTACCAGCATACCCTGTTCACTCAATTCTGCCACCAGGAGAAACTCCAATTTCCTGGTACGTCAGGTCTCAAGGGGCACTAAATGCAGTATACACACAAACTGCTCCCTTGACTCAATCACGGAGACCAGGATCTCGTGCTAATGCTTCCCAACGGGAGGATACATCTTACGAAAATACAGAGGTTTATGCCAGATCCACATCAAAACATGAGTACACTCAGTCAGGAAGTCACCAGAGAGAGTATCATGATGAACCATACCCTCACCGAAGGCGATCGGTTCATAATAGGTTGGGTCCTCAACGAAACACTCACACCGATGAATCCGATCCAACCTATCGTGTGAGTGAAAATACCAGTGTGTTTAGCTGCTTGCAGCCCAATTACAACAAATGCAGACCTCGTGCGGTTTACAACCCTGAGGCCGAGCATAATTACGATTTGATTTATCGCCCTACGGAAGCAGCGAAAAATTCGAAATTCATCATGGAGATAGCTCTCACGCCACTGGAGAAAGCAAAATTACCATCTAATGTGGGAAAATTCAACGGGTTGACAGACCCGGATGATCACTTAAGAGTGTTTACCAGCGCAGGTTTGGTTGGGGGCTGGACCCTCCCATTATGGTGCCATATGTTCGTACAGACCCTAACCGGCGCGGCGAGAATCTGGTTCGATAATTTACCCGTCGGGAACATTACATCATGGAAAGATCTGCGCAAGAAGTTCCTGACTCATTTCAGTCAACAACGACGCTCTATCCGAGACACATCAGATGTCATGAACATTTGGCGTCATGACGACGAAAGTCTAGAGGATTTTATCACCCGATACAATAAAGAAGTGCTGGAAATCAGGGGGGTTCACGGGCAATTGATCCGCGCACAGTTCAAATACGCGGTCAGATGTGATGATATGATCAAGGTCCTGTCTGGGACAGAAGGCCTCCCAAAAAGTTGGGAGAAAGTAATGGCAGCCGCAAAGGTTTATACACAAACAGAGAAGAACCTTACCACCAATAGGCCGCCACCGCCACATAACAGACCCGCGGACTTAGGCTCCACTGGCGGAAGAAAGTTTAAGAAATCGTGGCGTGATTCTGGCTCGACAAATCATTCGTCTGAAGATGCTCGAGCAACAATCAACAAACTTACCGCGCAAAGGGAGACCAAACAGGAGAATGGGGAGAGACAGTAGACTCCCTTAACTAAAACCCCGGCGGAAGTTTTGAGTACTGAAGACTATCAATTCAAACCTCCGATCCCCATGAAAAATAAGCGTGGACAAGACCCTGCCCAATACTGCGAGTATCACAAGGACAGTGGGCATACCACTAACAACTGCATTTCTTTACGCACAGAAATAGAGAAAGCCCTCAAAAGCGGCGAGCTCACACATTTGCTCCAAAATGTGCGCAAAGAAATAAAGCAGATAACTCGGGGTGAGGAGGGCCCAAGCAAAAGGGCAAAAATTTAAGAAGACAACTCTATGAATTTCCCGCGGGAAAACATGATCTATCAAACGAAGCGGGAAAGTTAGAGAGTAAGTTAAGTTTCATATAATTATATTAGCAAACTTTGTAAAAGCCTCTGTGCTCTATCCCTAAATAAAATAGCAAAGTTTCTATTATTCTTGTGTTTTTCTTACAAAGTGCATGCAATTTCTTTTAGTAAGCGCAAAAACATTATGGTAATTACAAAACAAGCTTCATGAACGGTCAGTGATCATGTCACAAACGACCATTAGTTCACACATGAGCTTTATACCAACTTCATTCTCCTTACTCAATAAAAGTAATTGTATACATGCAAAATATTGTAAAACTAAAAAACACAACATATTGTTCTCTGCGTACAAATACGCCTCAAAAACTATCAAACACGGCAGTGTTTTAGTTACTTGCGCAACAGCGCACCAACAAAAAAAAAAAAGAAAGAAGGATATACATCCCAAATATTAGAAGAAAATTGTTCAATACATTTTCAACCTACGCCAAATCTTCACCCTCATCCGGAAAGATTTCCTTTAGTTGTGCTATGTGATCGTCAGATTGCAGCGCAACATTTATCAGATCCATAACAGGGAGTTGCAAGTTGTTTAATTCTGCCTTTAAAGCAGCAAGTGCAGCACCAGTATTCACGCCGTGAGTTGCAGATTTGCTGATATCCCAATCAACCTTCAAAGCACTGTTTACATGATGAGAACATTCAGCATAACCTTGGGCGTACCCATCTCTTCGCACAGCAACAACTAAATGCGCAACGGTTTTATCCAGCTCCTTAGAATTCAACACTGATTCAGCAACCTATGAAAATAGGTAAGTGTAAATAACAAGAAGACGCATAAATAAACCCGCAAAAAAAAAGGGCAAGCAACTTACACAAGCAATTCCACGATCTTTTAGCTACGCCATATCACTCTTTAAAGGTTCAAGCTCGCTCTCCGCCGTGGCTCGCGCCGTTTCAGAGTTTTCCAATTTTTCTTTAGTTTCGGTCAAACGGCGAGAGGTTTCAGCCTTTTCAGAATGCGCAAGCTCCAGATCCTTTTTAAGTTGTTCCTGGTCAGAAAGCAAAGCAGTAAGTTCTTCCAACTCACTCTTTATCTCTAAGAGCAAGAGTGGCGCAAGCTTGTACCTCTCGTTGCTCACTGCGCTCCCTATGAGAACGCGCTTCTTCTAGCGCAGCTTCTGCATCAGCGTTCTCCTTTTTCAACCTTTCTATCTCCGCATCCTGTCTCTTCAGTTTTTCAATCTCAGCCTTGAGATTATTAATGACATTGCGAAGATTTACCTTCTCAGCATTATCTTTTTCGCAAATTCTCTTCCAATTTTTGCGTTCGTCGGAAAGGAGGGCAGCTTTAGCTTCTGCTTTCCTCTTCCAACCAGCAACAGACCATTCCTCGGTTCTACGATCGGCCTCAAACTTGGCTTGATCAGCTTCCAATTTAGCTTTTAGCTGAGCTAAGCGCCTTTCATCACTGGCAAACCTCTTCTGGGAGACCCTAAAAGCTTCCCAATCTTTATGCATACTATACCACTCACGCACTATGCGATGAGTGGTAGAAGCATGAGAAGCGGTCTCCTCAAGGTAAGCTTGATAAGTTTGTTCATAAGACCAGCTTTCTTGAAACTTGATCTCCCCAGGCGGAAATATTCCCTGCAGCCAATCTCAACACACATGCCAATCCGAGAAAGTGTCACCTTTCTTCAAATTCCAAACAGGGGCATGAGGCTCAGAAGCATCTTTCTCCGAGTAAGTCCTGTAATAGTAATCCCACAGGGTTTCCGCTGGGCGGATTAGAGAATTTTTATCAACATTAGCAAAAGAGCTTTGCTCCTCAACAGTAACCTTCTCAACATGCTCAGGCATAGCATCAGAAGGTTTAGGGGAAGAAGTTGAAGTAGGAGTTTTTTCAGTAGTGTGTTCTTTCCCCAGGTCTTGAGCAACAGTTTCAGGGGTTCGTGGATTACCAGCACCATCCACAATCCCTGGATCAACAACTTTTTCAACTTCTGCAGCAACATCAACAGGCTTATCAGCCTCAACAGTCTTCTCCACACCACCTTCAAGAACCTCCGCATTCTTTAACTGATCAACAACAGAAGCACGCGGAGGGGAAGGTGGGAGTTCTTCATTAACCACAGGCTGCGACTCTATGGACGCAGGAGAAACAGGAACCTCTGAAATGAAAACAACAAAGTCTGTAAAGATTTAATGCGCATAAGGAAAAGAAGTAAAGATAACACTTACAAGGAACAGATTCCGAAATGAAAGCATCTAGATTGCCTTTCCTGGTAATTTTCTTCCTCTGAATCTTCTTAGAGGGCTGACCCTCAGCATCAGCATCAGCTTGTTTCCTTTTACCGGGCTTCCTGTGCTCCAAGTGTTCAGGACTAGATTCCAAGTCAATGGGTTCATTTGGGTTGGACGGAGGGATATCAACAGTATTTCTCGGTTCAGGTTTTGGCCTCCTAACAGTAACTACAGGCGTAAGACCCTCCAGAGAATCAGAACCCAGGAGTCAGAGGAACGGCGCATACCTTTCTTCTCTCCAATATTTTTTGTCTTCAAAGATTGAGCTTTATCAGCTTCGTTCTTCTTCGGCGCAGAAGTAGAAGTCACCGCGCGCCTCTTTTTCTCGGGGCCTAGGCCCAAGTTTGACAACTCACCTACGGAAGCATAAAAAACATTTTACTCAAAAGCGCAAAAAATAAACAGTAAACCAATATGCACATAACTTACCAGCACCAGCAGCAGGCTGAACAGACAGATCCGCATCTCGCGGAAGAACAAAATTCTTTACAATACGATGGTACCAAAGCTCCTCATCAGGCTTCTTCTTAATGGTACCCATCTTTCCGCCTTCTCTCTTGAACGCGACAACATACAGCGAAACAACTACAAAGGAAGAAAGGCAAGTTCAAAAAAAAAAAAAAAAAGGGAAAGGGAAAACTCCCAAACTTACCATGACCATCCTCCGTATACACCGGCTTGTCATCACGATCCATCTTCCAATTCAAGCTCATACTGGCACCGACAAGGGCTTTCTCCGGTAAAGCTATGTTGGGAACATCTTTCGGATCTTGATACCAGTTCTCGTCAACAAGGGTCTGAATTGTTTCGACTGGAACATCTTCTTTTCCCCTTAAAACCATTCTCACCGGAATCACTCCGGCTTTAATAAAGAAAAATTTGTGCTTCCAGTCATGGAAGGACTATGGAGGATGTTGCAAAATCTTCTTTGCAGATGCTCTCTGAACAAAGGAATAAAACCCTTGAATACAATGCATTTGGTAAAAAAACCCTAAATCGAGGGACTGTCGGCTCGATATGCATCGTTCGGCACACAAACTCGAAATGTCGAACCCTAACCATGCCAATAGGGTGCAATTGGGAAATATGTAACTTGTAATACTCAAGGATTTCAAGGAAAAATCTGGTTACAGGCAAACGAAAGTTGCCTTCACAGAAAAATCCCAAAAAAGGGTGATATACCCAGCCGGAGCATCCGCTGCTGTCTGCCCCTCTTCACGGTACAGAACACCCCAGTTCTCTGGAAATTTAAGGTTCCGAACCAAACCATCAAAGGTCGCTCTAGGCCATTTTAATGGTGGAAGTTCAGCAGACATTTCTTCAGATATGTCTTCTTGGTGTTCTCCGGTAGACATAAGAGGAAGAAATGATAAAATTTTCTCAAACGGTTAATAAAGAAAGGAAGAAGAAAAGTTTTTCAACAAAGTAATGATTAAACAGAAAGATGGCAACTCAAACAAACTTATATACTCACCGCAATAAATAGCATCGGTAACTGCCACAGCACCTTTTCCGGATATCACAGTTATCTAAGCGACAGAGCGAGTGAAAATCAACGCAAATGCGAGTACACGCGCGCGTGCAAAACACGGACAGTAAGGGACAACTGACAGTGACAGCCTGTCACTCAGTCTTTACTGTACCAAGTCCCATCCAAAGTCAAAGATTTTCAAAAATCTTTATAATAAAATGAATCTTCTTCCAGAAGTTTCCCTACTTTCGCGCCAAAAACATCTTTCCTCTCATAAGTCCAGTGCTCCACTTACTTGCATAAGAGCAACACTAGACTAGGGGGACTTGAAGGGGTAAGGTCCCAAAAACCTTGTAATAAGTACTTGGGACCATACCACAACCTCGTCTTTCAAGCCCTTTTTACCTTGCGCGGCCGCGCACCGGTTTTATAAAAGAAAGGCTTAAGGCAGATAGCAGACAACACCCGTGCGCCAAAGGAAAGCGTAAATCCTCGCGTTTTCGTAAGGGATGGAAATCCTAAGGCAGGCATTCCCACTTAATAATATCCAGACTTGGATATTATTTAGCTGATACCACACGGTAAAGAATCATACCAGATTACAGCTATAATCTTCTAGAAGACTTAATCATGCACCACCCAGACGGTTGCAACCATCTGGGCCACGTGTCATCTGCCCAACCTCCCTTAGAGTCACGGTGATGGCATGGAAATAGAAAGAAATTATCACTTGTCCACTTTCCACGTGGCAATTCCCCAGCCTTTGATCAAAACAACGATCCGTGTGCTCTCACGTCGGATCACAGGAATTAACGATGGAAGAAAATAACCGCTACGGTGTTAGCATCTTCCGTTAACCTTTCAATAACAGGTTTTCCCTCTCAAAAACTCCCGGCTATAAATATGAGGATAATTCAGGTATGAAAGTTAAGTTACACATACTTCTTCAATACATCTTCTTCTTCATAACCCATACTTATTCTCACACTGGAGTCGGGTCAAGGAGAGAACCCCTTTCTCCCTTTGGCGAGGCTAACGGTGCTTCTTTTTTGCAGAGTTTTATCGGAGAAGAAGGTCCATCTTAATCGAATCAAACAAGGGAGAACGAACCCTTTTATGCAGTTCCAAACCCCCTAGATATTTCGATCCCGGTCGTTTATCTAGTGTTTCTTCAATGGGCTAAGCCCAAAACCAAACATATCGGCCAAGGCCAAATAACATTAAGCCCAATAACATTTGGGCCCAATACTATTTAGGCCCAACACTATTTAGGCCCAACACCATTTGGGCCCAACACTATTTAGGCCCAATACTATTGAGGCCCAACACTATTGAGGCCCAACACTATTTAGGCCCAACACTATTGAGGCCCAACACTATTTAGGCCCAACACTATTTAGGCCCCAACACTATTTAGACCCAACACTATTTGGGCCCAATAACATGAATTCTTGGGCTAAGCCCAATGACATATAATTGATAAAAATTACAATTATACAATTTACTTATACAAAGACACGAAATCAAGAAGACAAGACCCATTGATACAACTCACAAGATACAAGATTACATATATATATATATATATTTGGTGAAATATATATATATAACAGTTTAACAATTCATTCATCTAATACACAGTTCAACGAACAATAAAGACATACAAGTCTTACACATATTTAAGACACAAGACTTGTACTCAAGTCATTTACAATGACCGAAGTGTCTAACAAATAAAAGAACATTTGTAGGTCGCAACATTCTTCAAGACGACCACGCGTAAGATCACAAACACGTATCATTCACGGACGCAATACTGTGAGTTCATGTCCCCTATTCATTTAAATGTTTTACAACTTTACAACTATCGGGGAAGATACATGTTCAATCATATGTTAAAGTTAGGGAATTAAACACCTTAGATCATGTGCGAATTAGGGTTATACATCTAAGCAACATTAATCCAGTTTGGACCTAGGTACAAGTGGTTAGATCTAATGGGTTTTGGCGAGCCCAACTCTTGGCCGTGGACCCATACAGAAGAGTGCTTTTGTGTCCCAGTCGATAGTAGTCGACACAAAATTGTCTAGGTTTGGATTGCTTCCTTTTTCGTCACACATATTAATGTCCTTGCAAAACATTAATGATCAACGATTTCATTGACGCTTTACATACTACAACTTACATTTTAAATACATCTTTTACAACTAAACTGCATGAATTCACCAACTTTTGTTGATGTTTTCCAAACTTAACATGTATTTCAAGGAATTAATGGACCATGTCGGGATTCTCAGTCAAGATAACAAGTACCGGAACTCCATGCCATCTTTTGGAGGGTTTATCTATTATATTCCGCCTCCTTGCGGTGATATGATGGTTTAAACCTTAGTAGTTTATTTCCATTTTGATGTATGAAACAATAATACTTTACTTTTATTTTAATGGTTTGTAACCGAAACACTAAACTCGTGATGTAATCTTTTGAAACACTTATGTAATGGCAATGGAGTATGTTTTATTCATATAGTTTGTTCATGTACATCGATATTTATGCAATGAAAACCATACAGATCACACCTCGCGCTTCCGCTATGAGCGGGTGTGACAGTTTGGTATCAGAGCATCGATTGTAGTGAACCAGGATTCTTTCTCGAGTCTAAGTCTACAAACACTAGGGATCTGTCACGAAAACCATTTAAACACAAACAAATGTTTTCATTTGCATAAACATTTTCATGGTCCATTTTCAAAAAGAATTCATCTCATACAAATCAAGCAAGGACATTAGTGTCTTAGTCATCTAAATGATAGACATGCAACTTTAAGTTAATCCACACAACTCAATTAGGATAACTTAAAATGAACATTATGTGAAAAATACATTTTGTGTATATATGTAAAGTAACAAATAATCATACGTGTCGAACAACTTATTTCTCAGGTCACCATGTCTTCATCTGAATGTAGTAATGTATACGACGACGTAGACCCCATGGAGATTGTATCCGACAACGATTACGTGCCGGAGGTTCAGGTCATCTTATCTGATAGCGACTCTACATCTGACAGCGACATGGACGACTTCCAACCATTCGTACTTCTAGGCGAGATCATCGATGATGATGTGTTAGCTGTCCCCCCCTCTACTCAATGATATAGTTATTTTGGGTCACCCGGAGGGTGAACATGTAGTCGAGATTATACCCTTTGACGTCGCTCCTCTTGATATCATGCCTTTTATCGTCGACCTCGACGATGACGACGACATCATTCCAGTGATTCCGGTGGATCGCATAGATGCTGATTTGGGAGACGGAGAAGTTCACGATGTGGTTATCTTAGACATTGCATCACCAGTGGTCTCGGTGATCGATATTTCTTCTGATGCAAATACCGACTCAGATGCTTCCTCTTATGCATCCGTTACTTCGTCTGCACTGCAGGCCATTGGCCTACAGCGAAACGCAGACTTTAGGGATGACGTCATGCTGCCAGAGCTAGCCATCCCTGCTCCTGTTCAGGTCCCTAATGCAGATACATCTCCTGAGCACATTCGCCTCATGCGCTTTGCTCCTATCATACCACCTACTGGTCATACCGATGAGGCCGGGCCATCCGGACATGCCCACATACCACCCAGTGATATGGACCTATACTATCAGCAGTTTCGCTCAGTCCCACAGGTCCCTGTGGAGCCTCTTATTACGCTACACTCTCCACCTCATGTTATGCCCATATCAAATCCATACCATCCATTGCATTACCCAGCTGTTACTACCGATGATCTTCTACTGTCTCTACAACTTCAGGTCGACATACTTTTTCGCAGAGTCCATGAGCTTCAGCAGCTTGAAGACGCTAGACCACCACCACCAGTTCATGCACCACCACATGCTCCACCACCACCACCACCACCACCTGCTTTTCCACCTGACTTACGTGCTCGTGTGCTGACACTCGAGCAGCAGATAGACTTCCTTATCCGTCGAGTTCAAGAACTCAAGGAGGAGCTTACTCACGTTCATGGTTTGGTACTTCTGACTCCACCACCTATCCCCCCTCCACCATAGACTTTCACTTACAGGTTATCTTTTGTAACGGGATGTAGTTACCCGTTTTTGTGTACATATTGACGCTCCACCGAGTTTTGAAGACAACCGACAGACAGCGGATCACACAGTTTGAAGGAAGATTTTGTTATCTCTTTTGTTGTACTAGACTAGTATGACCGGGTTATGTAGCCCGAGTCCATTTTGTTTCCTTTCAAACGATTATGTAACCGGTTGACTAATATATATGAAAAACTTGGTGTTATCTTTTATATGCATCTGAATGGTTTGGTTGGACATATCTTATTTCTTGGTGATATTACTATTAATGTTATGAATATTTTTTCCTTTCTTCTTACTTAGTAAAAATATTTAACAAACCAAATCAACGTCTAATCTTTATCCTATTTCTCCTTTGAAAGAATCATGCCACCAAGGAGAGCTTTACGTTCACGGACAGTTAATCCACCCCCACCCCCACCAATGCCTACGACTAAGGCAGAACTGAATGCACTAATTGAAGAAAGGATAACACAAGCCATAGCACTGTATGAAGCATCGCGCGTCGAAACCAGTGGCGGCACTAGTGGAACAGGCGGTACTTCAAACGGAAACAATGCTAATGGTAATGGTTAGTCATTTTCTTTTAGTGACAACTCATTCAATCTCTTTTGTTACCTATTCGTGCAATTCACTGATCGCTCATTCATAATCCGTTTGTCAAATTTCAGGGTGCACGTTCAAGCAGTTTCTGGACTGCAAGGCACTTAACTACGATGGCACAGGCGGTGCTGTGGCTTTCGTGCGATGGACTGAGAAAACGGATTCCACTATCAGAATGAGCAGATGTTCCGCTAATCAGCATGTCACTTTCATTACTGGCCTATTTCTCAACGAGGCCCTTACATGGTGGAACTTACAAGTGCAAACTTTGGGTGATAACGCTGCTTATGCGTTGACTTGGGATGAACTGAAGGAACGTATGAGGGATAAGTACTGTTCTCGTGCTGAACTCCAGAAGTTGGAGAATGAGTTTTGGCACCTTACCATGGTCGGAGCTGATATCACGGGATATACGCAAAGGTTTCACGATCTGTCCCGCGTGATTCCTTATCTTGTATCACCGGAATACAAGCATATCGAACGCTACATCTGGGGACTTTCTCCCAAGATTCGGAGTCTGGTTACTGCAGCCAAGCCCATGACTATTACTCAGGCTGTGACTATAGCCGTGAGTCTCACTGAAGACGGGGTCAGGATGAATATATTCTCAGGGAAATGTGATGAGAAGAAGGAAACAGATGTCGAGTCTTCCAACAGTGGGAAGAGGAAGTACTCGAATTTCAAGAAGGGAACATGTGGTAATAACAACAACAACAGTAACAACAACCACAACAACAATAACCCCAACAACAACAACAATAGGCGACAGAATAACCCACAAAAGGATGCAAGGGTGTTTGTAGCCACAAATGACACTGGTCCTAAGAAGTACGTGTGACAACTCGTGTTTTAGAACTCTTTTGTGTGCTTTGATGTAACATGTTTTGAACGTTATGTGATTATGTGATGCATTGATTTAATGAAATGTTATGATATTGTGTTATGTGAATGTATGTGACCCGAATCGCACAACTCTAACTCGATTGCACAAGCCCATTCGGGCTACACTTATTATACTCGAAACCCAAAAGGGCAGCCCAAGAATGGGTTCGGCCCACTTCCTTGTGTCGCATAACACCATGGGGAAAGAGTGTACTCCTCATAACTTGCAAAACTAGAACACACACAAAACCCTAGCTCTCATATCCTCTCTTTTGTTCGACGGCTGTCTCATCATTCGAAGTCCTCCCATCTCGATCAAGATAGCCCTTTTGATTTCTGGTTAGTGTTACACCTTTATTAGTTATCATGATTTCGATTGCTATGGTTTTTCAGATGATAACTAGGATTCATGTTAGTAGTAATATTGATAGTTATTGGGATCATGAATTTGAAATATGTGTTCAATTATATATATATATATATATATATATATATATATATATATGATGGGAAATGTTTGTGGTTGATGGATCGAATGATGATATATGTTAACCTAGAGCCGATTTCATGTTAAAGGGATTTGATCTTGATTGGGTGTTAATTGATTAACTTGATTTTGGCATGAGAAATTGTATGTTGGTACTCGGATTCTATAATCTGATTATAAGCTTTGCATGAGGATCGATTGTTCATGATTTGGTTAATAATTAGGGTTCATATGAATTCATGAGAAAATGGACTGTTTGATCCGTTTGAATGAGTTGTTAGATTTTTTATTTCTGTTATAATTACCAAACATATGATTGGGATGATTTTGGAAGTTATCGATTTTAAAGGAATTAAAATTGATTGCATGAATTAAGGAAAGTATGTAACTGATCACACAAACCCCTTTAATCACACAAGTTCAAATCATACAAGTTCCGATCGCACAAGGGAATCGCACAAGCTGGGATTCCATATAATACAACTGTTCAAAGCACATTGTACAACCTAGGATTGCATGATCGCACAAGACTTGTGGATCGCACAAGACAGTGCCGATCGCACAAGGCTTGGGCCATACACATCTGTTGAACATTTCTATGCTGTTGGGCCTCAAAGCCCAAACCCAGTCGCACAAGAACCTTTCAATCGCACAAGTCCATCCGGACCGCACAAGACCAATATTTGTTATTATTTGGGCCGTGTATATATGTTTGGGACTCTAAATGTTTGGGCCGGGCTTATGTTGGATCGCACAACATGCTGTGGATCGCACAAGGTTGTGCTGATCGCACAACATGTTGGGCCGAGTTATGTTTGGGCTTCATGTGTATGCTAAACAGTTATCGTTTAACGTGTTCTTTGGGTATGCCATGATCGTTATGTGCTAGTAACCTGTTAGTTCTGTGTAAACTTATGTGCACTACTTGAACCTAGACCTGACTTGTATGGTAACCATGTTAGGACGTGGTTGACCCCTAGCAACTCGATTGACCTTTCGCTTATCTGCCGAGCTAACCTAATGTCACACCCCGACCACGTAGAACAACAAAACGTGGCGGAAACATCGGGGAGTGTTGTAACAGAATTAATTGTTTCACAACCATGGATATTAAAGTTACGTTTTATTTATCAAACAAGAGAGTTACATTGTCTTAAACAAGAAACAAAGAGTACATAACATAATTTAACTAGTTCTTGCTTCGTTTTAAGTCACTAAGGCACATGTCCGCCTAAGTGTGTCTCGATCATCCTATGCAAAAGCTCCTGAAAACACATGTGAAAATAGGTACGTCAGCATAAAAATGCCTGTGAGATACATAGGTTTTGTGAAAGTAGGATTCATGACTTAAGTTTAAGAAAATGTTTAATAAAATTTAGTCGTGAACCTTGTAAATTGTTTTGTTTTGTAAATCATTTAAAAAGCGATAAGATCAGATGATATGTGTAAATAAAAGAACAATGTAAGGTTAAATGAATAACCAAGTAAAATGAATTGTATAAAGTAAACTGTTTTGTAAACCAAAGTCTTGTGAAAAGCATGTTACTTGTGTAAAATGTATAAGTCCAAAATGAATGATTTAAATAATGCTATGATATGTAATATAATATAATACAAACACTTATATATAGGAAGTACCAGCGACGTATCCACCATGTTTGTATCATACTACTCACGTCTCGTTACTTAAGTCACGTAAACAAACCACCAATGTATAAAGTCTATGTTTAAACCAATTGTCAAAAAGTCCTTGTATAAACCATGTCAAATGTTAAAAGTCCAAATGTAGTCAAGTAATGTGCAACAATCGTTATGTATGGTAAGAAATGTGTTGTTACATAAACCAAATAGAAATGTACAAAACAAAG
This sequence comes from Helianthus tuberosus, assembly GCA_030545235.1. Lineage (NCBI taxonomy): Eukaryota > Viridiplantae > Streptophyta > Magnoliopsida > Asterales > Asteraceae > Helianthus > Helianthus tuberosus. The sequence goes on along the minus strand of JARYGA010016522.1, from coordinate 9,761 downwards.
TATTTTGAATATATCAAAACTTATGTTTTGCAAAGTAAATGCATGTTTTATTGATACAAACACTTATGTGGTAAGTTAATGCATACATTCAAGCCTTGAGACAGACGGATAAGCCTAAGTCAAGGTTATCAAAAGAAATGTTTTCGGATTCAGTCATTCCTTACATCCAAACAAACCCAGGATGTTAGGAACGGGATTTGTCAAGTCCTATGGTACCACTACTTACTACCGAGCGGCGTAGCTAATGTTAATGAACGTATATAAGTCCCGTTTGTACAAACCAAATGTCATACCGATTGTAAACATGTTAAATGAAAACAATGTGCTAAGTATGCTAAGTTAACATACAAAGCAGTAAAGTCATGTAAATCAATGTGCTAGCATGCTCAGTCAACATACATAGCAGAAATGTAAAGTAAAACAAGGTACTAAGTATGCTAAGTAAACATATATAGCAAAACAATGTAATGTAAATCATGTACTAATAGTGTACTAATGAACATAGCAAGTATATGATGTGAAAACAGGAAAGCACGAAAGTAACAAGTAGGCACATGTGTTTCACCCCAAAACAGTTTGGAAAACAGTAAAAGAGGGGTCTATGTACTCACTTGAGATTGCTTAGTAGTCCTTGAGTAACAACCAAACAATGCTAGAGATCACGAAAATCAAACGTTACCTAATATAGGTAACTATGTTAATAAACCGGACCTAAATCGGAGGATCGGATAGAATGAGGGTTCATAAACCAAATGAGTGCGGGAACTCATGTAATATGGTTTAACAAAGCCTACATACTAAAATGAAACCGAACCTAAGTGCTTACGACCCATTACGACCCGTTTAGGTAGCTTATGCTACTTTAAAGCGTCATTCGCGTAAAACGCGTTCGGACTGCGTAACTAGTCCTATGACAAGTAAAATATGCCTTAACATGTCTAATATTGTTGCCAAATCAGTTTAGATGTTAAATGTTATGTTACATATGTTAAAAATGAATTTTGACGAAAAAAGGGTATTTTGGTAATTTACCTATGGTATATAAACTACCTATCATACAACTAACTAAACGTTGTGACCATAAGGTATAACCTTGGAAGGTTATTCCCTATACAACTATGGTCAACTAATGTGTTTGGTCGGATCCTAATGATCGACCAAATGGGTCGGGTTCGAAAGTATAAGCGATTGATTAGATCTCTTACCTTTACGACCCTAGACAAGCACAAAACTAAAAGTGACGAGCTAAGCATGTTAAAACATGCTTAACTAAGTTAGAAAACAAGTTTGGTATCAAAACAAACGGTTTTGATACCTAAGAGTAGTTTGGTTACAAAACACGCAAGAATACGCATTTTGGCCGAAACTACGACTCGTCACTGAGCCTAGATAACGTGGTAATCAGTAGGTATAGTCACTAGGGACTATAACCATCGTGATTACGCTCACGTTATGAAGTTCAAACGAACTTCACATTGACCATAAACTGGTCAATGCAGCAATCCGAAAAATGCAGAAACGCTAAAAGAACGAAAGAGGACTAACAAAGGGTCCAAGAACGGAAGTTTTGATCCGAATATTCTCAGGTATGAAGTGTTAAACACAACAACTTAGAGAACAAATTCAGATTCAAAGGTGTGGGTTTTGGAGTTGAGATCATGGGGGTATTTATAGATTTCCTTGAACCGTTAAGATCGTTTATCGTAACCCGTGATTCAATCTCATCCATACATGTGTTACAATACCATGGTACAACAAAATGGCCCCCCATTATCAGGAAATGCCATGTGCAATTGGGTTTTGGGTGCATAACAGCTGTTAAAACAAGTTTTGCTGATCTGGGAGGGCCTCGCGACCCACGTAAGGGACAACAGAATGTTACGCGGCCCACCTGGGCTGCTCTGATCAGAAACCAGTTTGCATAATTGACAGTTTCAGTCCCTGTTGGTGTTTAGAGCTATTTCTGACATGTTTAAGGCCCGTTAAGCCATCTTAAAGGCCCTAAAATGATGCCTAAACATTGTGGACATGAAACATGCTCAAAAATATGCCGGGTGTTGGTTCGTTTAGTCGCATGATCGCGTTGTTCGCTTAATTACGACGGAATGCGCATAAGCGCGAAAAACGATCCAAATTGCGTGACGAATGGATTTTTCTCATGCCAAACACTAAAATAAAATATTTTAGTGCTTACATAAATTTTTGGATGTCCGGGTGTATTCAAAATGTAAGTTATGCGCGAAAATGCAAACTTGTGCACTTTTTGACGCTTTTAGTCCCTGAATGACCCAAAAGTTTATTTTAGCACACCGAACCCCTTAAAGCCTATTTCTAAGCTATGTAAAGGATATTTATGGTATGTTTAACTTATGGTCATGTTCCGAAATGTCTGTTCTAGTACGAATCATCATACTTTCACAGTTTGTCGAATTTAGTCCCTGTAAGCGATTAAACTTGTTTTTGCCATACCAAAGCCTTCAAAACTTATTTCTAAGTTATGTAAAGGTTATTTAAGGTATGTTAAGCATATGTTGATGTTCTGGAGTGTTTTTCGCGTTAAACTGATTACATTTACGCACCAGCTTGCGTATAACTCTCCAGAAAGCGATATAGAGTTTGAAATTGAATAAAAGTCAAAACATGAAAAATGTCAAACATAAACAAACAAACATTGGGATCAAATAAGTTTGTTTTATTGATAACTGAACTATTTACAATTATTACAGACACAGGTGTCACAGTCTCCCCTACTAGTGGAAATTCCGTCCCGAAATTTATTTAGAGGAAACTCGTGGGAAAAGATGCGGATACTTCGCCTTCATTTGATCTTCACGTTCCCACGTAAACTCAGGTCCACGTTTAGATTCCCAGTGAACTTTGACCAAAGGAATGCGCCTGTGTTTAAGCCATTTGACTTCACGTTCCATGATTTCCACAGGTTTCTCAACAAAATGCATAGTGTTGTCCACACGAATTTCATCAAGCGGTATGTGGAGGTTCTCATCAGCAAGACACTTCTTGAGGTTGGACACGTGAAAGGTTGGATGAACGTTTCCAAGTTCAGGAGGTAATTCAAGTCTGTAGGCTACCTTACCGATTCTTTCGATGATCTTGAATGGTCCAACGTATCTAGGTGCAAGTTTTCCTTTCTTTCCAAATCTGATCACACCTTTCCAAGGTGAGACCTTAAGTAATACACGATCACCGACTTGAAATTCCAAGGGCTTGTGTCGTTGGTCCGCGTAACTCTTTTGACGGCTTCTAGCTGTCTGAAGGTTATCACGAACCTTCTTAACCTTATCCGTTGTCCCTAAAATGAGGGCAGGTCTAGTAAGCTAAGCCTCACCGATCTCATTCCAGCAGACTGGTGAACGACATTTTCGACTATAGAGAGCCTCGAAAGGAGCCATGTTGATGCTGGAGTGATAACTGTTATTGTAGAAGAATTCAATTAACGGAAGATGTGAATCCCAACTACCACCAAAATCGATCACACAAGCTCTAAACATATCCTCCAGAGTCTGGATTGTTCTTTCAGATTGACCATCCATTTGCGGATGATAAGCTGTGCTCAGATTAAGTTGGGTCCCCATAGCAGATTGCATGGTTCTCCAAAAATGAGAAGTGAATCGAGCATCTCTGTCAGAAATGATGTTCAAAGGAACACCATGACAGGATACAATTTCATCCACATAGATTTTAGCAACTTTGTCGGCAGAAAATCCTCACGGATTGGCAAGAAATGCGCTGACTTAGTAAGACGATAAACAACTACCCAGATGGCATCATGACCTTTCTTTGTGCGCGGAAGTTTGGTAACAAGATCCATAGCAATGTTTTCCCATTTCCAAACTGGGATCTCTGGTTGCTCCAATAAACCAGAAGGACGTTGATGTTCAGCCTTAACCTTAAGACAAGTAGGCATTTTGATACGTATAAGGCAATGTCTTTCTTCATACCAGGCCACCAATACTGAATACGAAGATCCTTATACATCTTATCTGAGCCAGGATGAATAGAATAACGAGACTTATGGGCTTCATCCATAAGCAAGGTGCGAAGATCATCTTGGCTTGGGACCCACAAACGGTCCATGAAGTAATACGATCCATTGTCCTTCAGTTCAAGATCAGGTGTTATGTGGTAGGGAAATTCCTTATCCATTAAACCTTGTGAAACACAAGTGTGTTGAGGCTAAGTGATGCGTGCTTGGATATCGGATCGAGCTTGAATATCAGATTGAACACGAGCACAATGAAGCTTAGTACGTTCCTTACGACTCAAAGCATCGGCTACGACATTCGCCTTACTAGGATGGTAGCGAATTTCGCAGTCATAATCGTTTAGAAGCTCAACACAGCGTCGTTGCCTCATGTTGAGTTCTTTCTGATTGAAGATATGCTGGAGACTTTTGTGGTCCGTGAAAACCACACATTTTGTACCGTACAAATAATGTCTCCAGATCTTTAGAGCGAAGACAACTGCACCCAACTCAAGATCATGAGTGGTGTAGTTCTTCTCATGTATCTTCAACTGCCTCGATGCATATGCTATGACTTTGTTCTTTTGCATAAGAACACAGCCAAGACCCAAATTTGATGCATCACAATACACGACAAAATCATCATTGCCCTCAGGCAAAGTCAGAATAGGCCCGTCACAAAGCTTCTGCTTCAAGTTTTGAAAAGCTTCCTCTTGTTTGAATCCCCAATCAAAGGGTTTGTTCTTCTGAGTTAGAGCAGTTAGAGGAACTGCAATCTTTGAGAAATTTTCAATGAAGCGGCGATAATAACCCGCCAGACCAAGAAAAGAACGAACTTCAGTAGGAGTAGTAGGCGTATCCCAATCCTTAATCGCACTGATCTTGGAGGGATCTACATGAATACCTTGTTCGTTGACAATATGCCCAAAAAATTGAACTTCCTTAAGCCAAAATTCGCACTTGGAGAATTTGGCGAAAAGTTGCTCTATCTTTAGGAGTTCCAGAGTAAGACGAAGATGTTGCTCATGATCAGCTCGCGTCTTAGAATAAATCAAGATGTCATCAATAAAAACAATGATGAACTTATCTAAATAAGGCTTGCATACCCTATTCATTAAGTCCATGAAAACAGCCGGAGCATTAGTCAAACCGAATGGCATAACTATGAACTCATAATGCCCATATCGAGTGCGGAATTCAGTCTTGGGAACATCTTCTTCATGCACACGAAGTTGATGATACCCAGAACGTATATCAATCTTCGAAAAATAAGAAGCACCCTGAAACTGATCAAAGAGATCATCAATGCGGGGTAGGGGATATCGATTCTTGATGGTAAGCTTGTTAAGCTCACGATAATCGATACACATCCTAAAAGATCTATCCTTCTTCTTGACAAAAAGAACGGGAGCACCCCAAGGTGAAAAGCTAGGACGGATAAAACCTTTGTCAGAGAGCTCTTGAAGCTGCGTAGACAACTCTTGTATCTCAGACGGTGTAAGACGATATGGAGCTCTGGCAATGGGATTTGCACCAGGTACGAGATCAATACGGAACTCGACTTGGCGTGCTGGGGGTAAACCAGGTAACTCTTCAGGGAAAACTTCAGGATAATCCCAAACAACAGGAATATCTTGAATAGACTTACCTTTGCCCTTATCTGCTACAACATGTGCCAAAAAGGCCACATAGTTCTTTCGCAGATACTTCCGAGCTTGAGTACAGGACATGAGCTTGAGGCAACTAGCAGGTTTCTCACCACGAACCTGTAGGATCTCACCTGTCGAAAGTGGCACACGAACGATCTTCTCAAAACAAACAACCTCTGTGTGATGCTTGGCTAACCAATCCATACCAACTATAACGTCGAAGCTTCCAAGTTGCATAGGCGTGAGGTCAATAGGAAAAAGATGGTTGTTAAGGTTCAACTGGCAGTTACGAAGAACAGAATCAAGAACAATGGGTTCACCACTAGCAACTTCTACTGTCAAGGGTTTTCCTAGTTTTGTTCTAGACATGCGAAGCAATGGCTCAAAAGATAATGACACAAAACTCTTATCGGCACCCGAATAAAAAAGAACAGATGCAGGCTGATTATTAATAAAGAACGTACCGTTGACCACATTATTGTCTGCTTGAGCCTCTTGTGCATTCATGTTGAAGACTCGACCTCGAGCCTGAGCCTGATTCTGATTTGGATTTGCGTTAGCTAGTCTTGGGCACCGGTTTCTGTAGTGGGTCAAATCCCCACAATTGTAGCACGAACCAGGAGGAAAATGAGGTCGTGCAGCTTGACCTTGTTGCTGAGCAAGAGGCTGAGCAACTTGTTGGGCTTGGTTCTGAACTGCCTGATTCTGGTTGACAGGAATGCGGCACGTAGCGGCAAGATGACCATTTCTTCCACAGTTGGTGCAATGACGACATTGGAGATGTGGTAGGTGATGGCCGTTACACCTATTGCACAAAGGTGCATTACCAAGATAAGGTCTATTGGCGGGTGGTTGCGCAGGTTGATTTGGTGCAGCTTGAGCCTGTGCAGTAACGGCATAGTTTTGGGAAGCCTTCCGCTTCCTAGACCCCTTTGAGGAACCAGAATCCTTTCCCTTCTTGTTTTTACCTTTCTTGCTATCCTCTTTTTCAGCCGCCTGCTTCTTACCTTTGTCACCCTTTTTATGCAGCTTTCCCTTTCGAACCTGCGACTCAGTCAATGTCGCTGCTAACTCGATCGCCTGACAGACTGTGGTAGGATTACTAACAGTAATGATGTCTTGCACTGAGTCAGGTAGACCATCGATGTACCTTTCGATAGCCTTGTCGAGTGGGGTAACCATGGTCGGGCAAAGCAGACTGAATTCTTCATACCTATCAGTGTAAGCCCGATGCTCACCACTATCTTGCTTCAAATCATCAAATTCCCTTTCCAAAGCTCGCAGCTCATGACGAGGGCAAAACTCCTTCATCATAAGGGCCCTAAGTTCGGCCCAAGTCTGTGCTAAAGCAACCTCAGCACCGCGGTCTCTCATAACCCCGTTCCACCATGTAAGAGCCCTCTTCTGAAACACACTGGAAGCAAACTCGACCTTGCGATTATCAGGACACTGAACGTGGCGAAACGTACTCTCAGTGCTCTCGAACCATTGTAGGAGCCCAGTTGCTCCTTCAGTACCACTAAACTTGAGTGGCTTAGCCGAATTGAAACTCTTGAATTGCATGGAGCATGATTGTTGTTGTTGGCTTGGTTCAGTTGAGCAATAAGATTTGGGAAAGCAGCTGCCATTTGCTGCGCGATGATTTCTGCCAGTTCAGCATTCGCTATCTGATTGTCGCGTCGAGGAGGCATTCTAAAAGAGGAAACATGAAAGGAAACGAGTGAGATGATTGGATGAATAGAATGAGATGATACAAAAATTGACAACAACAAAGATGGTGGTCATTTGTTTGTTACCATAAGGCAAACAAACGACACATTGTGACTAATCAAAGTAAATGGGTCAAAAATAATATATCGCGAAGACATGCTCGCCTATAAGTGAACACTCACCCCAAGAGTTTCCAGGTAAGAGTGACTGGTCCGATTATGTGGATTTGTACGAACACTCTAGCCTTAGACAGAAAACCCAGGGTACAGGCATTCACTCTTCCAGTTTGCACGTGTTCACACTATTTAAAACCCAAAACCTTGACGAGATTTTGAAAATTCAAATGGATTCAAAACCTTATAACAGCGGGTTTAAAACCTTACAACAGAGGGTTCAAAACCTAGTAATCAATCATCCAAGAACAGATGATTAATTTTCAAAGCGGATTCGGAATTGATGTTCTCATTGTGGTTATCACCTAAGGATAGGTGAAATGCATGTTTTAAGATCTAAACACAAGATAACTTGTGTTGGGGTCCTAGAAAGGTTATAGTCTAGGTCAAAGCATTACTAATAACCTAATTCCCTATAACCATTGGCTCTGATACCAACTTTTCTGTCACACCCCGACCACGTAGAACAACAAAACGTGGCGGAAACGTCGGGGAGTGTTGTAACAGAATTAATTGTTTCACAACCATGGATATTAAAGTTACGTTTTATTTATCAAACAAGAGAGTTACATTGTCTTAAACAAGAAACAAAGAGTACATAACATAATTTAACTAGTTCTTGCTTCGTTTTAAGTCACAAAGGCACAGGTCCGCCTAAGTGTGTCTCGATCATCCTATACAAAAACTCCTGAAAACACATGTGAAAATAGGTACGTCAGCATAAAAATGCCTGTGAGATACATAGGTTTTGTGAAAGTAGGATTCATGACTTAAGTTTAAGAAAATGTTTAATAAAATTTAGTCGTGAACCTTGTAAATTGTTTTGTTTTGTAAATCATTTAAAAAGCGATAAGATCAGATGATATGTGTAAATAAAAGAACAATGTAAGGTTAAATGAATAACCAAGTAAAATGAATTGTATAAAGTAAACTGTTTTGTAAACCAAAGTCTTGTGAAAAGCATGTTACTTGTGTAAAATGTATAAGTCCAAAATGAATGATTTAAATAATGCTATGATATGTAATATAATACAAACACTTATATATAGGAAGTACCAGCGGCGTATCCACCATGTTTGTACCATACTACTCACATCTCGTTACTTAAGTCACGTAAACAAACCACTAATGTATAAAGTCTATGTTTAAACCAATTGTCAAAAGTCCTTGTATAAACCATGTCAAATGTTAAAAGTCCAAATGTAGTCAAGTAATGTGCAACAATCGTTATGTATGGTAAGAAATGTGTTGTTACATAAACCAAATAGAAATGTACAAAACAAAGTATTTTGAATATATCAAAAGTTATGTTTTGCAAAGTAAATGCATGTTTTATTGATACAAACACTTATGTGGTAAGTTAATGCATACATTCAAGCCTTGAGACAGACGGATAACCCTAAGTCAAGGTTATCAAAAGAAATGTTTTCGGATTCAGTCATTCCTTACATCCAAACAAACCCAGGATGTTAGGAACGGGATTTGTCAAGTCCTATGGTACCACTACTTACTACCGAGCGGCGTAGCTAATGTTAATGAACGTATATAAGTCCCGTTTGTACAAACCAAATGTCATACCGATTGTAAACATGTTAAATGAAAACAATGTGCTAAGTATGCTAAGTTAACATACAAAGCAGTAAAGTCATGTAAATCAATGTGCTAGCATGCTCAGTCAAGATACATAGCAAAAATGTAAAGTAAAACAATGTACTAAGTATGCTAAGTAAACATATATAGCGAAACAATGTAATGTAAATCATGTACTAATAGTGTACTAATGAACATAGTAAGTATATGATGTGAAAACAGGAAAGCACGAAAGTAACAAGTAGGCACATGTGTTTCACCCCAAAACAGTTTGGAAAACAGTAAAAGAGGGGTCTATGTACTCACTTGAGATTGCTTAGTAGTCCTTGAGTAACAACCAAACAATGCTAGAGATCACGGAAATCAAACGGTACCTAATATAGGTAACTATGTTAATAAACCGGACCTAAATCGGAGGATCGGATAGAATGAGGGTTCGTAAACCAAATGAGTGCGGGAAATCATGTAATATGGTTTAACAAAGCCTACATACTAAAATGAAACCGAACCTAAGTGCTTACGACCCATTACGACCCGTTTAGGTAGCTTATGCTACTTTAAAGCGTCGTTCACGTAAAACGTGTTCGGACCGCCTAACTAGTCCTATGACAAGTAAAATATGCCTTAACATGTCTAATATTGTTTCCAAATCAGTTT
>JARYGA010016521.1:0-43449 GCA_030545235.1 Helianthus tuberosus | reverse complement strand
ACAGGCCTGTTGGGCAACATGGTGACCGTTGCATCGAGCACAGTGAGGTGCGGTACCAGCATATTGCTTCTTCGCAGGAGGTTGAGTCGGTGGGTTCTGAGGGTTCTGGTTGGTGACAGCAAAGTTCTGGGAAGCCTTGCGCTTCCTTGACTTTTTAGAAGACTCACCCTGCTTCTTACCTTTACCCTTTTCCTTGACAGAATCGGTCGACTTCTTCTTATCACCCTTGTGGGTAAGTTTACCCTTCCTGACTTGAGACTCAGTCAGGGTAGCAGACAACTCGATCGCGTGACGAACGGTAGTAGGATTAACGCCGGTCACAATATCCTGTATGGAATCGGGTAAACCATCGATATATCTCTCGATTGCTTTCTCCAGTGGGGTAACCATAGTGGGACACAACAAACTGAGCTCCTCAAATCAATCCGTATAAGCACGGTGTTCTCTCCCGTCTTGTTTCAAATCATCGAATTCTCGTTCCAAAGCTCGAATCTCGTGACGGGGACAGAACTCTCTCATCATGAGAGCTCGGAGCTCTTCCCAAGTTTGTGCTAATGCCACTTCGGCACCCCTATCACGCATCACTCCATTCCACCATGTAAGTGCACGCTTCTCGAACACGCTTGATGCAAATTCAACCTTACGCGCATTCGGACATTGCACATGTCTGAATGTGCTCTCGATACTTTCGAACCATTGAAGGAGCGCGGTTGCTCCTTGCGACCCAGAAAACTTCAACGGTTTAGCAGAATTGAAGTTTTTGAAACTACATTGTGCATTATTGTTGTTATTATTGTTGTTGTATAACTCATGGATCTGGGTCACTACGCCTGGAAGTACAGCAGCCATTTGCTGAGCGACAAGGGCTGCGACTTCTTCAGCAGTAAAAGATTGAGCATCACGTCGAGGAGGCATTGTCTAACAAGGAAACATGAGAAACGAGTAAGGTTGACAATTGGAAAAAAAACAATAGAGGTATTGAAAACATCGACAAAACACAAGGGAGGCGATCATTCGTTCGTTACCTCGAACAAACAAACGATACGCAGTGACTAATCAAAGTAAATAGGTCATAATAATGTATCACCGAAGACATGCTCGCCTATAAGTGAACACTCACCCCAAGAGTTCCCAGGTAAGAGTGACTGGTCCGATACTGCGGATTTGAACGAACACTCTAGCCTTAGACAGAAAACTCAGGGTACAGGCATTCACTCTTCCAGTTTGCACGTGTTCACATTATTTAGAACCAAACTTTGACGAGATTTTGAAAATTCAGAGGGCATAAAGCCGAAAATGAATCAAACTGGAAGGGTTCAAAACCTTACAATCAATCATCCAAGGATAGATGATTAATTGTCGAAGCGGATTTGTTATTGTGTTCTCGTTGTGGTTATCACCTAAGGATAGGTGACGGTATTGTTTTAAAATCTAAACGCAAGATAACTCGCGTTAGGGTCCTAGAAAGTTATAGTCTAGGTCAAAGCATTACTAATAACCTAATTCCTTATAACCATTGGCTCTGATACCAACTCTTCTGTCACACCCCGACCACGTTAAAACAACAAACCGTGGCAGAAACGTCAGGGAGTGTTGTAACAGAATTATTGTTCCACAACCATGGTAATTAAAAGTTTCGTTTTATTGATTCATTTAGTAAATTACATTGTCTTAAATACCAAACAATAAATTAAACATCGTCTTTTATCATTATTAAGTCACTAAGGCCTCGTCCAGATCCTATGTGACTCATGCATCCTAGCAATCGATATCACGCAACACCACCTGAAACATATGTAAAACAATGTCAGCTAATAACATTCAAACCTTCGTGACTCGACTATCTCGTTTCTCACATTAACAAACCACCAAAGGGTAAGTTAACAATCATCAGATTCGGTCGTTACCTACATAACCCCCACACATAACCATGGGTGTAGTCTGATAACGGGATTTGTCAGATCCTATGGTACCATAACCTAATACTGGTCGGCTTGATCAATGCTAATGAATGTCATTCGTTATGTAACTACATCCAACAAGTTTGTTCACATTATCGAAATCGTTATTAGTTTAATATAAACCATCTTTATCGTTTTTGAAACCATCGTTTAAATATCGAAATCGTGTTAATACATATGAATCACCCCAAAACAATTGAAAATAGTAAAATAGGGGAACTATGTACTCACATTGAATAGAAGGTTATCCTTGATCTAAAGAACTTAGCGAAGCTCAGGCAAACCAAGGAAATTCAAGTAGTACCTAGTAATCGGATCACTAGTAAATAAACCGACACCTAAATCGAAAGATCGGATAGAATGAGGTCTTGTAAACCAAATGAGTGTGGAACTCATGTGATATGGTTTAACAAAGCCTACATCCTAAATCGGAACTTAGCCTAAGTGCTTTCGACCCGTTACGACCCATTAAGGTAGCTTATGCTACTTTAACGCTTCGTTTGCGTGAAACTATGTTCGGATGGTTAACTATGTGCTATGTCAAGTCTTACATGCCCAATTATGCCTAATTATGTTACCATATCAGTTTAGATGTCAAAAACTTGTTTACATATGTAAAATATGTATTTATGCTTCAAAAGGGCGTTTTGGTCATTTCCTATGGGCATACAAGCTACCTAACAAATAACTAACCAATCCTATGTGATCATAAGGTATAACCTCAGAGGTTATTCCCTATGCAACTATGATCACTAAACAAGCTTGATCGGATCCTAAAGATCGACCAAACGGGTCGGGTTCAAAAGTTTAAGCGGTTGTCTAGACCGCTTAACTTACGACCCTAAACAAGCACTAAACTATTAGTGACGAGTTAAAAATGTCAAAACATGTTTAACTAACTTATAAAATTGATTTGGTATCAAAACAAAGTGTTTTGATACCTATAAGTAGTTCCGTTGCAAAATGCGTGCTAAAACGCATTTTGACCGAAACTTTGACTCGTCACTACGCCTAGTTAACGTGGTAAGCAGTAGGTATAATCGCTAAGGATTATAACCATCCTGATTACAATCACGTTGCAAAGTTCAATTGAACTTTGACTTGACCATTTGATGGTCAAAACCATAAGTCAAACTGTTGGCCAAACTGTTTGACTTTCTGCTTAAACATAAAGAACAAGCATGAAAGAACACTCACAAAGGTCCAATGGTTGAAGAAAGAAGACAAGAAAACCAGAGAATAAGATATCCAAGCTTGAAGAAGCTCCAAATTCAGAGATAGAGAAGAGAAGAGAGGAATGAGCAATGAACAAGTGAAAATGTTGGGCTATTTATACTTGTTGATGAAGAACAAGATCATGACACTTGTTTATGTAACCTCCAAGCAAAGGATCATGGCCATACAATTGTTAGGAGCTGATTAGTAACCTTGGTGATCACTTAAACTTGCCCATCACACAAAAGAATTACCATAACAGCCCCTGAAGTTGCAACAGAATGCTAAAAACAAGTTTCTGGTCGCTGGCATGCTCACACGGCCCGCGTAAGATGAGAGACCAGGCTTACGTGGCCCGCCTGGGCAAACTATCCAGAATTTGCAATTTAGTCCCTGCACTTGAGAAACTTGTGTTTTGATGCATTTTTGACACGTTTAAGCCCCGTTAACCTCATTTCAAGGCTCTAAAATGAAGTTAAAGTATAGGGAACTTAAAATATGCTCAAAAACATCTCAGATGTCGGCTCATTTGATCGTACGGTCTCGTTGTTCGTTAGATTACGACGAAACTCAAACGGATGCGAAAAACGATCCAAATTAAGCGACGAATGGTATTTTTGCATGCCGATCACTAAAATAAAAATATTTTAGTGTGTACAAAAATTTTGGATGTCCAGATGTGGTCAGAACGTAAGATATGCGCGTAAATCCAAACTTACGTCATTTTTTGACACTTTTAGTCCCTGTAAGATCAAATAAGCATGTTTTCGCACACCGAACCCCTCAAAGCTTATTTCTGTCACACCCCAAATTCCACGTGCGGAGTTTCACCGCTTGGAGGCGTTACATGACCAGGATCAAGCCACCAATCATATTAAACATATCATAATAGTAATTGTAACACCCAACCTCAATATAACTGGTGTTCAAATCATCAACTAGTTTAAGTAGTAAGCGGAAGCATAATGTTTAAACCCAAGTATAAGTTCAAAAGTATGATAAATGTTTAACATGGCATCCACGATCCATGTCCACAATGACCGCGCCTCCCAGTGCAAGCTCCATGTGTACATATTGACCTGCAAGGCATGTAACAACGAGTCAACAACAAAGTTGAGCGAGTTCACAGTTGGTTGTTTAGTTATAGTATTCGTTTCGTAAACCGTATGTTTGTTTAGTAAACTATGTATCGTATTTATTTGTATCGCGGCCTTCCAGGCATGTTTGCGAAGATTTGTGGGGGTTTCCCATGTATTCTAGACTAGTTGTATTTGTATCGCGGCCCTCCAGGCATGTTTGCGAAGTTTAGTATTCGTATCGCGGCCATTCCAGGCATGTGTGCGAAGATTAGTATTCGTATCGCGGCCATTCCAGGCATGTGTGAGAAGATTAGTATTCGTATCGCGGCCATTCCAGGCATGTTTGCGAAGATTAGTGGGGGCTTCCCATGTGTTACTAGTCTAGCTGTATCTATAAGTGACCTTCTCCTAAAGAGGTCAGTGGTACGTATTCCAGTAACGATGAAAGTACAAGTAATCATTTAACCCCATTCCCAACCCCGGGAATCCCATGCCTTGGTAAGAGTGTGAACTCACCTTGGTTTGCTCGGTATGATAACGTACTTCTAGCGTTAGTTAATTGTTAAATCCGTTACACGCGACCTAAGGTATAAAGTCATATAAGTGAGTATGTGCATAGGGTTCTGCATTACCCTAGTGTCCAAACAACGGTGTTTAATATGGTCAGGTTTACAAGTTTAACAATGATGCATTAACAACTAGGAAATATAAGAGGATTAATAAGATTGGTTTCGAGTCAACCCAACCTATTTAGTCGAGTTATCCTTTAAACTAAGACTCATTTTAACCCGTCACCCAACCAGCCAATAACAATGAGTTAACAAAGAGACATATTCCATATAAGCACACAAACAACAGAACGTTAAATCACTTCTACAAATACATTCAACGAAATAACATTAAGCTATTTGATTCTATTTTCTAAAATTCTATCTTTAATATAACCATTAGACCATGAAGGTAGTTTGTCCAATTTCTAGAATCATTAGCATTTAACGTCCATATTTGAACAACCAATTTTAGATATATGCATGATATAATATATTAATTATTTCATAAATATAGATAGAGATTGGAGTGTTCGGTCTTAGTGCTGTCAGTTCTTGTCACTTCGCATGGCATGATTGTTTCACAAAGCAATGCACATACATCCATACCTCCATTGAATTCATCAATATAGATACTTCATACATTTAATCCTATAAGTTTCGTATGTGGGAATTAATTCATCATCGTCACTCATTATCATTCAACAGGAACCATCTTTATCAAATAACAAACATCATCGATGGAAACTAATACGAAAGACAGCAGGTTCGAGCATGATCCTCGACGTCACTTAAACAGATAGTGGGTTTAAACATTATATATGCGCATGACCATGTTGTACCCTATGCTTAACCGGTTGTACGTTTTCATGAAAACCCATCACCAAGCATTCATATGACCGTCACATATGCCCAGAATTCATGATAAGCATATTACAGAACTCTTATCATCCATGTTACTAAAATCAACTAAAACAACTAATAGTAAAACCTTCATCTTTTTCATTCATTACCACACATGACACTTTTGAATCTTATTAATTCCAAGATCGGCAAAACAGATTATAACAATTTACACATGATCAAGACAATCAACAGGAAACTAACATCATGAACCCGTCACTTATGCAATTACGAAAACAGTTATGAGTGCAGCCGAGATTAACGATTCGACTACAAGAACATATACTAACCTGAGGCCGACAAGTATGAAAAAGTAGGAGAGGTTTGGCTTGGCTTCGTAGGGAAGGAGAAAGGCTGCTATGATGATGGGGCGATGGTATGAGGAAAAGAGTAAACTGCCGTTGATTAGAAAGGGGGCCTAGGGTTTTACAATAAACTGATTCTTAACCTTAACGTGTTTAAGCAAACAAATCAGGCCATTGGGCCGCGTTTGACTTTGGGCCCAACATCTCCGACGAAATCCAAACGGATTTCGTTAGTTCACAGTTGGTGAAAACCCCTTGTTTTCGACAGGGGTGTTTTCGTATGGGAGGTGTTTTCGGCTAAGGGGTTTTTATTAAACCCACATCACATTATTAATACACTACACATATATATCACATAGACACTATAATGCACATCACATATATAACCAATGCTTTGTGAACGAGTATTAAGTTGAGTAGAAACCTTGGAAACTCGGGTTGTCACATTATCCCCAACTTGAAAGAAATTTCGTCCCGAAATTTTGCACGTGGTTACTGAGGAAGCTAGCTGTGTTGTGTAGTTTACTGGTTTTCCTGGGGTGTCACATCATCCCCCCGTTGATTTGGAATTTCGTCCCGAAATTCTGTAGTAGCTTCAGCCTCAGTAGTGGTTGCACTGTTTCCGAATAACTGGGGATACTTGAGTTTCATTTGATATTCTCGTTCCCAGGTGAACTTTGGGCCACGACGGGAGTTCCAACGAACTTGAACAAGAGGTATTCTGGTGTGCTTGAGGACCTTAACGTCCCGGTCCGTGATTTCAACTGGTTCCTCGACGAATCGCAACTGATCGTCGATAGTGAGCTCCTTCAAAGGAACTATGAGGGTCTCATCTGACAGACACTTCTTCAGATTTGACACGTAAAAAAAAAAAAAACGTTGTGAACTGCACTGAGTTCTGCGGGCAGATTTAGTTTGTAGGCCACCCTGCCTATTTTCTCAATGATTTCGAACGGTCCGACATACCGCGGATTGAGTTTGCCCCGTTTGCCAAAATGAACCACACCCTTCCAGGGTGAAACTTTGAGTAGCACTCGATCCCCAACTTGGAACTCGAGTGGTTTTCGGTGCTTGTTTGCGTAGGCTTTCTGACGGTCACGTGCTGCCACCATGCGTTGTCGTATCTGTGCAATCCTTTCCGTTGCGTCTACTACCAGTTCTGGACCTGTGATCTGACTATCACCCACCTCTGCCCAACAAAGAGGTGATCGACATTTACGCCCGTACAATGCCTCAAATGGAGCGGCTTGAATGCTGGTGTGGTAACTGTTGTTATACGAAAACTCCACTAACGAGAGATGTTTTTCGCAGCCGTTGCCGAAATCGATTACACATGCACGAAGCATGTCTTCTAGAGTTTGAATAGTGCGCTCAGACTGCCCATCCGTCTGAGGGTGATAAGCTGTGCTCATGTCTAAACGAGAGCCAAAAGATTTGTGCATTGCCTGCCACAGTTCTGAAGTAAATCGTGCATCACGATCAGAGATAATAGAGGTCGGCACCCCGTGCCTCGAAACCACTTCCTTAAGATAGACGTCTGCTAGAGTGGAGAACTTATCCGTTTCCTTGATAGCCAAGAAGTGTGCAGACTTTGTGAGTCGATCCACGATCACCCAAATAGTATCATTCCCACGTTGAGATCTTGGCAGGCCAGTAACAAAATCCATGGAAATTTGCTCCCATTTCCACTGTGGTATTTCTGGTTGTTGGAGTAGGCCTGATGGTTTCTGATATTCCGTTTTGACTCTCGCACAAGTCAAACATTTGCTAACGTAAGTTGCTATGTGAGCTTTCATGCTAGGCCACCAATACATAGTTTTGAGATCGTGGTACATCTTATCCGAACCAGGATGTACTGAGTAGCGAGACTTATGAGCTTCATCCATTACAAGCTCGTGTAAGTTGCCGTAGAGTGGGACCCAGATGCATCCCGTTACATAGTAGGTGCCGTCTGCCTTTTGTTCCAACCGTTTCCTTGAGCCGCGTAGAGCTTCAGCCCTGACGTTTTCTGGTTTCAATGCTTCTACCTGAGCATCTCGTATCTGTGTAGGAAGGCTAGACTGGATGGTAAGTTGTAATGCTCGCACGCGTTTGGGTGTAGTATCTTTTCGACTGGATGGTACTTGATCGCGCATTCGTAATCGTTCAATAGTTCGACCCATCGACGTTGTCGCATGTTCAACTCTTTCTGCTTGAAGATATGCTCGAGACTTCTGTGATCGGTGTAAATGGTGCACTTGGTACCGTACAGGTAATGTCTACATATCTTGAGCGCGAAAACAACAGCTCCCAACTCTAAATCGTGTGTAGTGTAATTCCGTTCATGAATCTTAAGTTGGCGCGAAGCATAAGCAATGACTTTATCCCGTTGCATCAACACACATCCAAGACCCTGAATGGATGTGTCGCAGTAGACTACAAAATCGTCTGTGCCTTCAGGCAATGAGAGGATAGGTGCGCTACAAAGTCTATCCTTTAAGTGCTTAAATGCTGATTCCTGTGCATTTCCCGAACGATAGATATCGCCTTTCTGAGTTAGTGAGGTGAGAGGTTGCGCAATCTTGGAGAAGTCCTTGATGAACCTTCTATAATAGCCCGCCAAACCCAAGAATTGGCGGATTTATGTTGGTGTACGGGGTGCAGGCCAGTTCTTAATCGAGTCTACCTTGGATGGATCAACGTGTATCCCATCCTTGTTTACCACGTGGCCTAGAAAGTGGACTTCACGAAGCCAGAAGTCGCATTTAGAAAACTTGGCGTACAACTGTTCTGCTCGAAGGAGTTCCAAAATGAGTCGTAAATGCTGCTCGTGTTCCTCCTGACTCTTGGAGTAGATCAAAATGTCGTCGATGAATACAATCACGAATTATCCAAGTAAGGCTTGCACACTCTGTTCATAAGGTCCATGAAGACCGCAGGCGCGTTCGTTAACCCGAATGGCATGACTAGAAACTCGTAGTGGCCGTAGCGAGTTCTGAACGTTGTTTTGGAGACGTCCTCATCCCGGACTCTCAGTTGATGGTAGCCTGACCTCAGGTCAATCTTCGAGTAATAGCTCGACCCTTGCAACTGGTCGAATAAGTCATCGATGCGTGGAAGAGGATAGCGATTCTTCACGGTCACCTTGTTCAGTTCGTGGTAATCTATGCGCATGCGGAAGGTACCGTCTTTCTTCTTCACAAATAATACTGGAGCTCCCCAGGCCGAAGAGCTAGGACGAATGAAACCCTTTTCCAAGAGTTCTTGCAATTGCTTAGACAGTTCTTCTAGTTCGGTTGGAGCTAAGCGATAAGGTGCTTGAGCTATGGGTGCTGCTCCAGGAGCTAGCTCAATCTGAAATTCGACCTGGCGATGAGGCGGTAGCCCAGGTAAATCTTCAGGAAACACCCGAGGAAAATCGCGTACTACTGAGATATTCTCGATCTTTTCTCTTTCATTGATGCGTCAGTAACAAGTGCTAAGATAGCGGTGTGGCCCCTTCGCAAACACTTCTGGGCCTTAAGAAAGGAGATGATGCCCACAACAGCACCACCCTTGTCACCATAAATTACCAAAGGTTCTTCACCAGCACGAGGAATGCGGACGATCTTTTCTTTGCAAAGAACCTCTGCTCGATGTTGAGGTAGCCAATCCATACCAATAACGATGTCGAAACCATCACAACGTTGGGGTCATTCCTAGCATCATTCTGACCAATCACGAACACTCGACCCCTGGCACCATTGCCGTCGTTATTACCCCCGTTGTTGTCTCCACTATTGTTCCCGTTTCCTTGGTTGTGGTTCTGATTCTGGTTCTGGTTCAACTGTGGGCAGTGTCTCTTGAAGTGATCTTCAGCACCGCACTGATAGTATCCCTTGTTAACCTGCTATTGCTGCTAAATCTGTGGAGCTTGTGGCTGCTGTTGTCGGTTCTGGTTTGCAGGACGTGAGCTTCTACAATCTTTGGCTTCATGCCCCATCTTGAGAAACCTCTGACAACGACCCTCGTTGCACTGACCATTGTGGTGTCTATTGTATCTATTGCACTTTGGGTGATTTCCTCGATATCCACCCTGCCCTTGACTACCAGAAGACTGTTGACTGGGACTCTGGTAATTATCTGTCTTTCGCTGCTGTGCTTGGGACTGAACCGAAGTTGAACCCTTGCTGGAGGTTCCATCCCATTTTCGCTTGTTGTCACTGGGAGTAGCAGTAGTGATAGCAGTAGTAGTAGCACTAATACGTTTAGGCAGCCTGTTCTGTTCCACTGCCTGGTCTGTGAGACGATGAGCAAGACGAGTAACATCTTGAATAGTAGCAAGGTTAGCAGAAGTCACATGACTTTGAATCTCTGGTACTAAGCATTTGAGGTACAGCTCAATGCGCTTGATGTGAGGATCCGCCATAGTTGGACACAACACTGCCAGTTCGTTGGATCGTTTCGTGTACGCTTCTATCTCTGACCCCGTCATCTTCAAGTTAAAGAACTCCACTTCCAGTTTGTGGATGTCATCACGTTTACAGTATTCTCGCTTGATCAGTTCCTTAAAATCATTCCATGGGGTATCATTAGCAGCCGCCAGCCCCAGCATCTGAACTAGCGCGTTCCACCAAGTTAACGTAGTGCCTTTGAGAGTACCAGTGGCGTATTTCACCCTACGAGCCTCAGGGCATTCACACATTTCGAAGACCGATTCGAGCTTCTCGAACCAGTGGAGGAGTCCAACGGCCCCTTCAGTGCCACTAAAAGTACTAGGACGACAGTCCATGAAAGTTTTGAACGTGCACACAGGTGGCTGAGCGTGTTGACCTGTCGTGTGCATAAGAGTAAACATACTTAAGCACGAGTGTTGGTTTACGAGAGTAGGATCTAAAGATCCTAGAGTAAGTGGTGATGGCAGGTTATACCTCCTGCCTGGGCAGCTGCGAGTGCTGCAGTAACTTGTTCAGTGATCAAAGCCGCCAACTGGGCTTGAGTTAGGTTAACGCGTCCACTCATGATCTTGATATCAAAGAGAACATGAGTGAGAGAGGTTCGCGAAAGTGCGATGACAGAAGAGAGTATGCACATAAGTGTTTCAATCAACAGTTGTTACGTTTATCTAAGCATACCATGAGCAAAGTTCTATGTAATTTAGCATGTAGGCAATGTAAACATAAATCGTATCACCTAGAATATTGAGTCTTGCACGTGGAGCGAAGCGTCGTTGTGGATCGTTGAGCACTGTTCAGGTTATAGTCTGGTTTTAACAAAACATTTTCCCCTTATTAAAACCAAGTTCACTATAACCAATGGCTCTGATACTAATCTGTCACACCCCAAATTCCACGTGCGGAGTTTCACCGCTTGGAGGCGTGACATGACCAGGATCAAGCCACCAATCATATTGAACATATCATAATAGTAATTGTAACACCCAACCTCAATATAACTGGTGTTCAAATCATCACATAGTTTAAGTAGTAAGCGGAAGCATAATGTTTAAAACCCAAGTATAAGTTCAAAAGTATGATAAATGTTTAACATGGCATCCACAATCCATGTCCACAACGACCGCGCCTCCCAGTGCAGGCTCCATGTGTACCTATTGACCTGCAAGGCATGTAACAACGAGTCAACAACAAAGTTGAGCGAGTTCACAGTTGGTTGTTTAGTTATAGTATTCGTTTCGTAAACCGTATGTTTGTTTAGTAAACTATGTATCGTATTTATTTGTATCGTGGCCTTCCAGGCATGTTTGCGAAGATTTGTGGGGGTTTCCCATGTATTCTAGACTAGTTGTATTTGTATCGCGGCCCTCCAGGCATGTTTGCAAAGTTTAGTATTCGTATCGCGGCCATTCCAGGCATGTGTACGAAGATTAGTATTCGTATCGCGGCCATTCCAGGCATGTGTGCGAAGATTAGTATTCGTATCGCGGCCATTCCAGGCATGTGTGCGAAGATTAGTATTCGTATCGCGGCCATTCCAGGCATGTTTGCGAAGATTAGTGGGGGCTTCCCATGTGTTACTAGTCTAGCTGTATCTATAAGTGACCTTCTCCTAAAGAGGTCAGTGGTACGTATTCCAGTAACGATGAAAGTACAAGTAATCATTTAACCCCATTCCCAACCCCGGGAATCCCATGCCTTGGTAAGAGTGTGAACTCACCTTGGTTTGCTCGGTATGATAACGTACTTCTAGCGTTAGTTAATTGTTAAATCCGTTACACGCGACCTAAGGTATAAAGTCATATAAGTGAGTATGTGCGTAGGGTTCTGCATTACCCTAGTGTCCAAACAACGGTGTTTAATATGGTCAGGTTTACAAGTTTAACAATGATGCATTAACAACTAGGAAATATAAGAGGATTAATAAGATTGGTTTCGAGTCAACCCAACCTATTTAGTCGAGTTATCCTTTAAACTAAGACTCATTTTAACCCGTCACCCAACCAGCCAATAACAATGAGTTAACAAAGAGACATATTCCATATAAGCACACAAACAACAGAACGTTAAATCACTTCTACAAATACATTCAACGAAATAACATTAAGCTATTTGATTCTATTTTCTAAAATTCTATCTTTAATATAACCATTAGACCATGAAGGTAGTTTGTCCAATTTCTAGAATCATTAGCATTTAACGTCCATATTTGAACAACCAATTTTAGATATATGCATGATATAATATATTAATTATTTCATAAATATAGATAGAGATTGGAGTGTTCGGTCTTAGTGCTGTCAGTTCTTGTCACTTCGCATGGCATGATTGTTTCACAAAGCAATGCACATACATCCATACCTCCATTGAATTCATCAATATAGATACTTCATACATTTAATCCTATAAGTTTCGTATGTGGGAATTAATTCATCATCGTCACTCATTATCATTCAACAGGAACCATCTTTATCAAATAACAAACATCATCGATGGAAACTAATACGAAAGACAGCAGGTTCGAGCATGATCCTCGACGTCACTTAAACAGATAGTGGGTTTAAACAATGTATATGCGCATGACCATGTTGTACCCTATGCTTAACCGGTTGTACGTTTTCATGAAAACCCATCACCAAGCATTCATATGACCGTCACATATGCCCAGAATTCATGATAAGCATATTACAGAACTCTTATCATCCATGTTACTAAAATCAACTAAAACAACTAATAGTAAAACCTTCATCTTTTTCATTCATTACCACACATGACACTTTTGAATCTTATTAATTCCAAGATCGGCAAAACAGATTATAACAATTTACACATGATCAAGACAATCAACAGGAAACTAACATCATGAACCCGTCACTTATGCAATTACGAAAACAGTTATGAGTGCAGCCAAGATTAACGATTCGACGACAAGAACATATACTAACCTGAGGCCGACAAGTATGCAAAAGTAGGAGAGGTTTGGCTTGGCTTCGTAGGGAAGGAGAAAGGCTGCTATGATGATGGGGCGATGGTATGAGGAAAAGAGTAAACTGCCGTTGATTAGAAAGGGGCCCTAGGGTTTTACAATAAACTGATTCTTAACCTTAATGTGTTTAAGCAAACAAATCAGGCCATTGGGCCGCGTTTGACTTTGGGCCCAACATCTCCGACGAAATCCAAACGGATTTCGTTAGTTCACAGTTGGTGAAAACCCCTTGTTTTCGACAGGGGTGTTTTCGTATGGGAGGTGTTTTCGGCTAAGGGGTTTTTATTAAACCCACATCACATTATTAATACACTACACATACATATCACATAGACACTATAATCCACATCACATATATAACCAATGCTTTGTGAACGAGTATTAAGTTGAGTAGAAACCTTGGAAACTCGGGTTGTCACAATTTCTAAGCTATGTTTAGGTTATTTATGGCATGTTTAGCTTATTATCAAGTTCTGGACTCTTCGATACCATATGAATCGGTATAGTTTCGCAGTTTGACACAAATAGTCCCTGCGATCGGATAGACTTGTTTTCAACACACCAAACCATCCAAAACTTATTTCTAAGTTATGTGAATGTTATTTAAGGTATGTTAAGCCTATTTCACTATTCCGGAGTGTTTTTCGCATTAAACTGACTGCGTGTACGCACCAGTTTACGTATAACTTTCCAGAAAGCGATTTAAAGCTTGAAATCGGAATCGAATCAAATCGTAAAGTCATCAAACACAAAAACACACATAATAACACCACAACACATTTTTTTATTAATAATTAACATTGTTTTGCATTGTACAACGATTACAGAGCACAATTGTCACATTTATAGCCTGAACAGTAGCTTGGGCACGGCCCCGTGTCCATCCTCCTTCTCTGTCTTCATTAATTGCTCTTGTCTGCATTAGTTGACCACGGCCCCGTGTCCGCTGGGCACGACCCCATGTGCAGAAGCGTATCTGTACTATCAAGATTTGCCTGGATTTTGCTAGTCTTATAGTTGACCACGGCCCCGTGTCCGCTGAGCACGGCCCCATGGTGGGCGATAGAAGCTTCTACAGCTTTGTCTTTTATGCTGACACTTGGACACGCCCCCGTGTTCACTGAGCACGGGGCGTGTTCAGCCTTCTGTTCCCTTGTTTTGCTTGGGAATATGCTTTCGGGGAGGTCGAACATGCCACGTTTGTTCCTTTTCTTGTATTTATGTTAGATTTAGCTGCCTTTTTGCTTCTTTTGTTAATTTGAGCTCATTTAATCCTGAAAATACAAAAGGAAGACAAAAGCACACTTTTTCCAATATTAGTACTAAAAAAGGGTTAGTTTTATGCCACAATTGATGTAATTTATATGTTGCATTTTGCACACATCAGGCATGCTCATACGTGTTTAGGTTCCATGGTCGTAATCACTCGAGAGTTCCATCCAGTGATGCCATCACATGTAGTGTAGTACACGGGAGGCCCTTGTGATCAGTCTAAGTAGTGCATTTGGTACCATCCAAGTAATGCCTCCAATTTAAATCCAAGGCCATGGTTTCCACCCCCAGGTTATGAATCGTGTAATTCTTCTTGTTATACCACCACACAAGCCATCACCTTCTCGTGTTGCATCGGCGTGTAACTGGGACTCTGATTCAAACCATCATGGTATACCACTAGATCACCCATACCCTCGTGTAAAGACGATGCTCAGTGCATTGTAGAGTTGGGCTTCAAAAGCTGGGAAAACCTTCCCCTGTTTTGTTTCCCATGAATTCACAGCTCCCCGCTGTGCTAAAGAGGTTAAAGCTGCGCAATCTTCAAAAATCCCATGATGAATCTGCGATAGTATCTAGAGAAACCAAGGAATTGCTGTTACCCCGAAGGACTCCTCAGTGCCGACCAATTCCACTAAAATGGATCTTAGCGAGATCCATGTGTATCCCTACTTCATTGACTACGCGACCAAGAAAGTGTACTTCTCGAATCCTGAAGTCACACTTAGATAGATTTCTCATGGAGTTGCTCCTCCCTCAGGAGCTCTACAATAAGATACAAATGCCGCTCATGGTGATCCTTTCTCCTGGAAGTGATTCAAAACGTCAACAATAAACACGGTCGATTTATGTGATCCATAAAGCTGCTGGTGTGTTGATTGACCCAAAGGTCATGGAATACAAAGTTGCAATGGCCGCATTGCGTTCGATATGCCGTTTTAGGAACATACTCCCCTTGAACTTCCATCTGATGATAGCTCGTTCGTTAGTCAATCCTCGAAAGGAAGTTTGACCCTTGCAATTGGTCAACAGGTTGTCAATACATGGTCAGGAAAAACGGTTCTGAACTGACACTTTGCTGCGTCCTCGATAATCAGTATACGTATGAAAAGGCTTATCTTCACGGATAACTGAGACTCCCCAAAGCGAAAAAAAACTAGGTCCGACAAAACTCCTATCCAACAGTCCCTGTAGTTGATTAAGCAACTCCCCTGGCGCAAGATGGTAAGGAGTACGAGTAATCATGGCTGCCTCTGGCGTGCGATCAAGCTGAGATTCTTCCTAACAATTGTGAAAGTAGACCTAAAAGTTCTTCGAGTAGCTCACCGAGAGGAATCACGAACAATTGGTGGGCCCTCGATCCTCTTTCCTTAGCCCCAACATTAGTAACGGTTGTCAACATAGCGGGGTAGTCCCTCCGTAGACACTTCTGGGCCTTCATAGTTGAAATGGCGCTAACCTTTGCACCACTCTGACGCTTTAGAACAGATAATGATTCTCCACTAGGAAAAAGGATACGCAAAATTTTCTTCTCACAGGGTATATCTGAGCGATCTCTGGATAACCAATCCACACTAACTACTGCATCGAAACCATCTAGGATAGTAGAGGGAAGGTTGGTGTCGAACACTTGTCCCACAAGGTCGAGTTTGCATCCCAACGACCTTATGAGGTTTCATTTGGCTTGCCATCAGCCGATTCCACAACAGGTTCGGTTTCCAGAAGCATCAGGGTTAAACAGAACATGGACGAAGTGATTAGCTACCAAGAACGTGCAGGCCACGTTGTTGCTATATTCCTGGCGTCGCCTATGCTAGTCCTAAATGCCCTTCCATGAGCACCATTACCAGTGTTGTTGTTACGGTTATGAGGATTCCCAATACTGTCATTATTCCCTTGGTTGTTGACATCTTGACTTAACAACAGTCAATCCTTGTCGACGTCACCTTCGTTTCCATGCAGTAGGCTACGATTACAAGTGCTTTGACGTTGCCACGACTGTTACCTCTAATGTCGTTGCTTGTAACGGTGTCCTGCGACCTTTCACCAATAGGGTCCATCTTTTCACATTCCGTGTCACGTCCTAAGGGACGACTCATGGTGCGGGAAGTTACACATTCCACTCTATAGTCAATCGTCATCGCTTATGTCCCGATTGATTCGTAAGAGTTGACTCCCATAAGTCGCTTACTAGGGTTAAAGATTCGATTGAAGTCAATTTGCTGGTGTTCGTTGCCGGTAATCAGGGTCGTCCCAATACTGAGGTCGGTAAAGTACTACGCTCATCCACTTTTCCATTGATCGTGCAAGTTGATTGCGTAATATACGGTATGTTGCTAAAGTATTGCTGAAGTGATCGCACTTCAGGATCTAAGGCGTCAATACGTTAAATTCCAGAAAAGTGAGAAAGGTATAGACCAATCATGCTGCGACATTCATCTCAGAGATGTTCGTAGTAGCAACTAACATTCTACACAATTCGCTAGACGTTCAGATGGGTGTTCAGGTAATACTCGATAACATCGAGATTCATAAGGATTCAGAGAAGAGTGAAAAGATCACGTTCAAGAAAAAGGCAATCATTGCTAGGACTCCTATGGATTTGTTACGTTTCTCACTGATTAAATAACAGAACAGAACCCCTTTTTCACTTGTTAAGCCTCACTGGGACTCGCATGCACCACACAATATTATTATGTGTGCACCCACAATAATATTGTGATTTGCATGCTCATCTCAGTTCCGCCTAACCCATGTCAAATGGCTTTTCAAACTCAGATATCAACGGAGGTTGTCAAAGTAATAAGATCACAAAAATCCAAGGACTATGGCATACTATCAATGCATCTTAAAGTAAGCAAGCAACCCATGCCATCATGCTATAGTGACGAGTGTGTGTTCGTATGTTACGTCATAAACAAATGTGTACTAGTCATGTAATGTATGCAACAAGTGAGAAAGACGAACCTGGCAATCTGGAGCTGAGTGTCATGGTCGTATTCACGTATTCAGAAGTGTTCGGTTATAGTCTGGTTTTAAAAAAAATGTTTTAAAACCAAGTTCACTATAACCAGTGGCTCTGATACCAAACTGTCACACCCCCAAAATACCACTTGCGGGAACTCCGCGGGACGTTTGACGTACCAGGATCTAGCCACCAATCACATTGAACTCATAACTATATTTAAATAAAAACTTTCATTCATTATTATAAAGTGTTACAAAACGTTAAATGTAATTCATTGTATACAGCGGAAGCATAAATCATTTGTCAAGTGTTTCATAAACCACACATACGAAAACCATTAGACTTGTCTTGCGATTCCATGTATCTCGACCCATGACCACTCCAGCCTCCCTGACAGCAAGTTCCAATGATATAACCCTATAGACCTACAAGCATGCAGACAAGTGTGTCAGACGACGCTGGTGAGTTCAAAGTTTGTTAACACGTTTTAGTTACCAGATATCAATATAAAACAATTCAGAGATTTGATGTTGTTAATAACTCGATTACCGCCGATGGCTCCAGATTATTTGCCCTATTCCCCAAAGCCTCTATCAAAGCAATGGTCAAGACTGGGGTCATTAGTTCACGCCCGTCCTCCCCGGTACGGTGTGAGGGTGCCAAACCTAAATAGCGCTATTAACTAATACCCCGTTGCCTCCCCGGCAACAAATCGGTAGAAGGGACTTGAATGATAGATATGAGTGTATTAACCAACATCCCAGTTTTAACATTCCAGTCAAACCCAATTACCCGACATTCCTCCCCGGAACGTTTACCAGATGTCCCTCTCCGGGACGCATGCTTGGAAAAAGAGCAGTGAACTCACCTTTGATTGCTCGGTATGTTACGTTACATTACCCGTTCCAAATTGGTCAACCCAAACCCTACCGAGGTTACCAAATCAACATCAGTTACATCATCAAACAAATCACGTATGGGTACACAGTAAGTCACGTATTTCACACAGATTGTATCTATCACAAAATCACCGTATATATTATATATAACAAACACCCTGTTCTACACATGTTCACATCTCGTGCGAATATCACAAAACAACTTACAACAGATGGGTGTTTTAATCACACAGGTTAAATCAGGATTCTCATTGTTAGCTATTATTATCCTGCAACCATACTATCTTATAACACCAATATTCATCATCCAATGTATCATATCAATCTACTGTTCCTCCTATTTATTTTCACAGCGAAATATCACAGTCGACGAAGAACATACTTCGTCGAAGCCATGCATGACGAAGTATCACTAAGATTCGTCGGGTTCACATATGACGAAACACCACCATGTTTCGTCGAGGTTACTTATCACGAAACACCACCATGTTTCATCGAGGTCAGTTAACGGGCCTTGGTCACGATGCATCAGTTACACATTTTCAGTAAGATCAAATCAATTACACTTCCCTAAAATCATGACCACCCAATTATGAAATTCTATCAATTACTCCCCAGATTAATTGCAAACATCAATCACCAATAATTCCCTAATTAGTTTGGATCAAACAACATTATTGCTGCAAGAACATGTTAACAGTTCATCAACCAACAATATGCTATTAAACTAATTCGGATCATAGTCACAATCATCGGGCAATCATATTATTAAATCGATCAGGACTCCTATGAACATCATGCACACTATACTCAAACATCAATCACCTAGTTAACAATATAATCGATCACACCCATGTGTAGACCCTTGTTTAACGATTAACATCAATCAGCATCAAGAACATCAATACATCAAACAAATTCAGTCCATACTACTCTGTATTCATCATACTTCATTATCATTCAAGTCCATAATCCTTATGCATATCAATTAACACTTTGCACATAGCCCAAGAACAACCAATCAAGATTAAAATCAACATAATCATACTAACTTGATGAACAAAGTGGGAAATTAGAGAGGATCTTTGAGATGGAAAGGAGAGGTTGCCGTCGGGTTTACTTGAGAGAACGAGAGCTAGGGTTGAGAAACTACACAACCGTAAGTTTATGGTACGAACAGGCTCTCTTGGGCAGAAGCCCATCATGGCGAACAACCTATTCCGTCGGCCCATCACGGCGAACAACCTATTTCATCGAACATGGAATGACGAAGAATCACCATTCTTCGTTGGTCACTAGATGACAAGGGCCATAATTTTTCGTCGAGCCCAATTGCTATGTTTTTCGTCGTGCCCAATGGTCCAATATGTTCTCATTAAACATTAACCTTAAACGATACCATACCCACTCACTAACTATACATGAATCACATAGCACATAGACAAATTAAACGACACTACACTTAGTCAATTAAATATACATGACATCACATAACAAATGGTAATCAAAAACAGGATTATGGAACCAGTGATTCGTAGGAAAAAGGACCTTGAAATCTCGTGTTGTCACATTAACGCCCTG
Source organism: Helianthus tuberosus (assembly GCA_030545235.1). Classification (NCBI taxonomy): domain Eukaryota; kingdom Viridiplantae; phylum Streptophyta; class Magnoliopsida; order Asterales; family Asteraceae; genus Helianthus; species Helianthus tuberosus. The sequence continues at coordinate 23,320 of JARYGA010016521.1, read as the reverse complement.
AATCCCTATAGCCACTTTTCTTAACCATTTGAGTCTAATTTTCTAACACTGTTAGAATTATTTTGTTAAAATCTGTTAAATGACCAAATTACTCTTATAATTAAAAAATAAATAAAAAAACTAATTTATTTTTAGTTTTCTCTTTATCTCTCTTGTAACACCTCGTAAAAACGTGTCCAATGATGTGTTGACACGTATAATAAACCCTAATAAAGTCAAACGTTGACTATGAGGGACTAATTTCATCAAAATAAAAAAAAAACTATGAATGTTGAGGGACTAAAAGTGTCAACATGCCAAACTTGTGCCTCTGATTGACCACACATGATGAATATATTCTTAAACAATTAAACTAGTGTTTTCGGTGATCGTTTAACGAAACCGGACCTAACGGTGTTTGGTTATACTCCCTAGATCATCTCCAAACTAACTACAAGGGCTGGAAATGCCTAAAATGAAAGTTTCATTACATTTAAAGGTGCAGGGATTGAAAGTGCCAAGTTTCAAAATGTTTTGTCTGGCCCCTATGGCGTCGCACTGCGCGACCGTGTAACCCCTCTGCCGTCACGCGACACGACGGCATCATTTTGACAGAATAAGTGTGGACACCTGCAGGTTCTTCTCTCTTGTTCACCTCTCATGTTTCCAAAACCATTAAACTTATACTAGGGGCATGTTATACTGATTTATTAACTGGTTTTACACTTGTTTTAATCCTAGAACTCCCTAGGACACTTGTTGATCATCTAAGCATTCTCTAAACTCTATAAAAGGGGGTGTTGATTTCATTTCAGAATCACACTTTCCTCTCAATCTGTTATCTCTCTCAATCATAGATGATCCTGAACATTTTGGAACCTCTTTTGAGTTCTATTCAGGCCATAGGACCATTTGTAAGTGTCCTTTCGTGACTAGTGTATTTTATTTGGCTTAAAAAGTCGAAAAGTCAAGCGTTTATGATAAACGCTTTGACTTTTAGCTATACCGTAAACGGTCAAGCCATTGTTCGCAACGAATATGGCTACGTGATCGTAATTAGGTAGGTGTCAAACCCTCAAAAGGGCACCTCCTAATTATCACGTTTACTTAGTTAATTGTCGGGTCAAAGTAAGTAAAATAAAAGTCAAACGGACCAGTTTTTAAATAAAATTCATAACTGATAATGTAGAAGCTATAAAATCAGTTTTATCACTTTAATAACTTGGTAATATTATAAGAACATGTTTAGACATGTTCAACCCGACAATTCTGAGTTTAGGCTCGGTTCACAATCGAAAGTCGCAAAAGTTGACTTTTGCTTTGACTTTCAGTTCTGACCCGAATTAGCTTAGTATCTTTATGCCTTAGGGTTCCTTTGTGACCATATTATATGTTAGTATAACCCTCTGAGGTTATACTTCATGGTCCCATAGAAATCATAGTTCATTTGCATGTTCCGTTATTTGCTTAAAAATTGGCTATTATGCCCTTATGTTATAAAAACGAGATCTTTGAAAGCTTTATTACTGATATATAAGCTTGTCAAACAAATTTGACATCAGTTTCTAGTCTCAAACTAAAGTTATGCACGATATCATAAAATATAACTTTTTATTAATTAAGCTACGCTTTTTAGCATAAATCATATTTAAACCCAATTTTGGCACCAAACTCATTGCTTACTGTTATGATATAACTTTTAGGGATTTTTGGAATTTTTGGTCAGATTTTATACTGACCATAACATAGAGTTCTCGTATGAATTCGGTAATTGATGATAATGCCCTTTTCATTAATAAAATGAGATTTACATATCATTAACATACCAAATGTAACAACCCGCTTTTTGGAAAGTCAAAGTACAAGTCAAAGTAAAAGTCAAAGGAAGAAAAGATTTCTAATAGCGATCTGTCACTCCTTGCTTAACTATTGATTGTACGTTAACGACTTGTAATCGAATTCTTTTATTTAATTGCTTTAGTTGTATTATGTGGAGTATCTATTAATAATCGAGGTTTAATCGCATGCTATATCGCTAATCGACATATCGCTAATCGCATCGCTATCGCATTCACAACCTGAATTATGTGTTTTGGATATTGTTTTATGTGTGTGTGCTATTATGTGTTATTTGTGCTTGTTATGTTTATGTTAAGGTGTTTAATCGCTATCGCAATCGCAATCTAATCGCAAACGCTAAACGCAAGTTATTTATAGTGATTGTAGGTTAGATATAGTAGTTAGGATTATTTGTGTAACTAATAGGTAATACTATCGCATCGCTCACTCGAATCGCAATGCAACACTCAACACGCTGAACGAAACGACAAAACTCACCTAGTCAGACACTTGGATCGAATGGCCAACCGATCGAACGGCCATCCGATCGGATTGCCATCCGATCGAGGTGCCATCCGATCGGTGCACCATCCGACCCTTGCTTCTCCTTTCTATTTTTGGCAACTTATAAATACCCCTCCTATCACATCACAAGTGATGTGACAACTCTCTTACCCGACCAGCTCGCTCAAGCCCTCTTTTCTCTCGATTTCTCGCGATTCATGTAAGTTTTCAACTCAAATCTTGTACTTCTATGATCTACACGCACTCCTTCATCATTTTCACCATTGAATCTTAACTTTTAACCAAGAAATCAACGGATTTGAGGTGTTTTAGGATGACGTCATCATGGAGTTCTTATGAACTTCAAGATTTGACTTCATTCCACCAAGAACAACTCAGATCTGAAGGATTTCCACATGATTTCACAACGATTTTGCATATATCTAAACATTTTCAAAGTTAAAAGGATTGAAAGATGGTTTTTAACTTTCTTTCAACTCTTTTACACTCAATGCACTCAAAACCGATAGATTCAGAGCTCATTCATGCCTTTTACTCTTCTCTAGTGATGTGCCGGTTTGAGATCTGAATTTTATCAACGAGACAACAGATTTCTGGTTGACCATGAAACCACCCATCACGAACAGTTAACAGATCGGGTTGGGGTGATTCCCTTCCGATCGGATAACCTGGGATGGAGTTTCCGTTGTTTGACACGTTGTCATACCCTCTCGATCAAACCGCAAAACTTTTCAAACTTAGCAAATAATCAAGTTCAAGACGATCAGGTTCGTTGGGACGGATTGCTGTCCGATCGGATTGCCATCCGATCGAACTGCAATCCGATCGGATTACACTTGAGCACCAACACTTCATCATTTTCAGTTTTCAAGGAATATTAGTTCTAACGGATTGACATCCGATCGGATTGCTATCCGATCGAGTGACCGTCCCGCTGTGAACTTATTCTCAACTGAGGAGCCTCGCTAATCGGATCACCATCCGATCGAACGACCGTTCGATCGATCGACCTGAAGGGTAGAGATACTTCTCTGTTTTCAAAATGCTACAACGAAAACTTCAAAGCCATCATACACAAACACATCCTTACCAAACGCATGTCAATCCGACCGAATGGCCATCCGATCGGATGACCATCCGAACGGATTGACATCCAATCGAATGACCATCCGATAGGATTGCCATCCGAATGGATTACCGTTCGACACTTGGTCACCTTTCACTGAATTACGCACCGCTCTTCGCTTATGATATCGTTAACTATTCAGGCTAATCACTCTAGCGCTCTCTTCAATCCATTTCCATCGCTGTGAGTATACTCGACCCCTTTTTGCTTTACGCACTTTTGGGTGTTACATACGTTACTTAATCTAAATCACATCGACACACATCGCAAACACTATTTATACGCTGACCGATACTGCCTGATACGTGTTACTCGATGAATGCTTGCATGTTATGTTAACACAGTGATTGTTGCCTGACGCCTTAGCAACGATAGTACTATTTATTTGGACTCAACACCTGTCGTAGACAGGGGTTGTTAAGGTTACCTCTTCACGTGTCACAGTGGTGATATGTGTTGCGCATTCTACAACTCGCAGTCTAGTCTGTGCATATTTCATTGTCGATAACCTTCTAGCTTCGCACTATACATGTTACATGCTGGTTATGTGTAAACGCTTTCGAACTCTATTATATCTATTAAACTTGTATGCTCACCTTTACACTATGTGTATTGACCTCTATTTTAACGTATGTGACAGGTGTTTGATTGCGTAGGATGTTGTGCTTACCTGCTTTGTGGAACCTAGTAGGAATGAGAGTCTAGAAACAAACAAAGACAATTTATTTATTTAAATCTGAGTTGTCGGAACATGTTTTTGTTTTGAGATATCTATGTCTGTAATAATTAGTTACTTGATAGGTTATGGTATGGGACATAATATTAACTATCCAGTAATTTAGTTGTTATGGAATTTCTCTTGACAATCTGTTTCGCTCAGTGCCGCGCCCCGATGTTTCCGTCATCGATTGGGGTGTGACAGATTGGTATCAGAGCCATAACTATAGGGAATTAGGCAAGACTCAACCTAGTCCGGGTCGATGTCTTAGAAACGACCTAGTCTATAGTCTAGGTACCAACAGACCGACTTGTGCATAACCAGTGTTGGTTTTGCACAAGCTTACTCGCTATTTCTCGCTCGAACTCGCTGCACACTACACTCTTGCGCAAACGTCGCATACTACAGTTCCGCGCGAGATCAACCTTTCCTAAGGCTGGACACACACACCCAAACGGATGATTTGGTTAAGAATAGGTGTGAAAATCGCAAACTCTCGACCGAATCACTCGTTCAACTCGCTATTTTTACTCTAAGCAAGGAAATTTGCGTTAAATTAGGAGTGAAATCCGTACTTCGACGCAAATCTCCTTATCTATCTCGCGATTTTATCGTACCAACAGGGATGTAGTCGTTAAGACAGGGGTGAAACCCGAACCTTGAAGACTCATTCCGCTCTATACTTTTGGTTTTTGCAGAACTCTCACCAAAGTCTCGACGGACTCCAACGACTTGGGTCACGCTGTAACTGGAAGGATGAATGCCAATCGCTCAAATTGAAGTGAGAGCACAGTCCCGAAGGCCAAAGCGTGCACTTAAGGTCCTTGTGAATAGTCGAATCACTTTGGGTAGTCGATGTCTACACGCACCCAAGACAACCTCTCTTCGATTTTATGTGTTTGATTCTGGATTTTGCCGCCGCTAGCTCTATGATTTATCGCTTTTGTGATCGATTTTATGTGACATCTATGTGTTTTATGTGTTTATTTGTTAGCGTTTTGAGATAAACAGTACGGTGGTACTGATGGTTTCGATTCCATGTTTCTCGCTCCGCCAAAACACACACAATTCACACCACACCAACAAATCGCTGGTCTTTATTCGCAATCGCTGCTCGCTAATCGCAATCGCTATACTCAATCACTATACGCTGCTGTGAAGGATTGGTGAATACGTGAAAAATATGTGTTTAGGTTAGCTTACGTGCTTATGTGATTATGTGTTTATGTGCTTATGTGATTCTGTGGTTATGTGCCTAAGTGATTTTGTGAATTGAGGTGTTCCTGAGCTTTATGGTGAATCGCTAGTCTATACTAGGAATTAACCAAAATTGTGTTGAGTCCTATGGCGATGTCTGTTGCAGACAATGTCGTCGTTTGGATCATTCCACTCTCGAGTAGCTCGCCGAAACCATGATGACAAACGAATCGCCGCCCTCGTCTCTAAGCAAATGGCGAAAGTCATCCCACAAATCGTCAGTGAACTGAATGAGAATGCTAGCAAATCTCCAGAGGAGTCCAGGACCGATACTCCCAAGGCCGCTTTTAGCTTCAAGCAGTTCAAAGGCTGCGGACCAAAGGAATTTACCGGCGAGGATGGTCCTACGGTCATGTTTCAATGGTTTGATTCTATCGAAGCCACCCTGCGCCAGAGTGGCTTTCCAGAAAACCTGCGCACTGTCAATGCTACCGGCGTCTTCCAATCCCACGCTCTTGATTGGTGGATGGCCGAGAGGAACAAACGAGGAAACGATGCAGCTTTCGGATTGTCGTGGGACGAGTTGAAGAACATTATGATGCAAGAGTTTGCCCTCCCCATGAACTCCAAAAGCTCGAGGATGAATTCTGGCATATTAAGCAGGATGGCGGAGATAACGCTGGTTTAACTGCTTGCTTCAAGCGGTTAAGTATTATCTGCCCTGGTCAAGTCACTACCCCTGATATTACAATCAAGAAGTATATCCGTGCTCTTCCGGATTGTGTCGCAGACTTTGTTTAGGCTGCAAAGACGACAACAATTGAGGAAACCTACCTGCTCGCAGCTGAGATTAACGATAAGCGAGTTAGGGCTGGTTATTTCGACAAAGCCTCCAAGAACCTGCACCAAGTTACCGCTGCTTCAACCACTGAAACCACCGCCACACCGCAATCTTTAAAGCTCTCACGCCACAAGAGGAAGAACAACAGCAGTTCCAGCAACAAGAACTGCGCAGTTACTGTTGCCCCGGTCTAAACAGTACCTGCCCAACCGCAGCCTCAACACCGCCAAGTAGCGGCACCTGTGGTCAACGCACCACCTGCCAAGCGTGCATACACTGGACCACACCCGCTTTGCCCTACTAGTACTTATTATCACCCGGTGGGTATCGCATGCCGGTTCTGTGTTCATTGCAATACGTACGACCACTTCACCGCAAACTGCCGTACTGGTCCACGTCAAGCTCTAGCTCCAACTCAAGGTCATGCTCCTGCTCAACAAGCTCTACTTCCTGCTCCTCAAGGCCAACAAGCGGCTCCTGCGCCCGCGATCCATGCTAGAGCTTGCTTTTTGTGTGGTGATCCCAACCACTTCGCAAACATGTGCCCCAATCGAGTGGTGAAGCAAGAGCCACAACAGCAGCAACCCCAGCAGCAGCCTCAGTAGCAGCAACAACAGCCAGCAGCCCGCGGACGTGCTTTCAACATCAACGCCCACCAGGCTCAAGCAGACAACAATGTGGTCAATGGTACGTTCCTTGTGAATGGTATATATGCTTCGTGTTTGTTTGATACTGGAGCAGATGACTATTTTGTATCGTTTGAATTCGAAAAGCTCCTTAATTGTAAGCGCGCCCATCTACCCTCGACGTTCGATGTTGAAGTTGCCACCGGAAGAACCGTCGCTGTCAATTCTGTTCTACGTGATTGTACGCTTGAACTCAACAATCACGTCTTCCCTATTGACCTTATTCCGATGCAGCTCGGTAGTTTTGACATCATAGTAGGCATGGATTTCTTCGCGAAAATCGTGCTGAAGTTGTTTGCTTTGAAAAGATGATTCGTATCTCGCTCGCTAATGGTGATCAACTTTGTGTGTATGGCGAAACTCCTTCGAAAGGTCTCAAGCTCATGTCATGTGTCCAAGCAAGTAAGTATCTCCGCAAGGAGTACAGAGCTTTCTTGGCTAACATTGAAGTAACGGAGAAGGAAAAGAAAGGAAACATAGGAGTGAAAGATGTTCCCGTTGTTTGTGAATTCCCTAACGTTTTACCCAATGATTTACCTGGTTTACTTCCCGCTCGTGATATCGACTTCCGAATCGACCTCATTCCTGGAGCAAACCCTGTTGCTGCAGCGCCTTACCATCTCGCTCCTTCTGAAATGCGCGAACTCTCGAGTCAGCTCCAGGTGCTCCTTGATAAAGGCTTTATTTGCCCTAGCACCTCTCCATGGGGCGTGCCTGTCCTTGATACGTGGTCGAAAACCGGTTATCATTTGTGCTTAAGTTGATGTTTTTGCATAGCTTTTAATCTTAAATAGCCTACTTTTAATGGGATTCATGTTTTACAGGTCTAAAAGATTTTAAGGAGCTAATCGGGAGCTAAACGGAGCACCGGGACGTGAATCGGATCAACCGGGGATGTGAAATGAACAAAACCGGGTTAATCACGAAGATTGGATGTGTTTTGGGAATGTTAATGGATTTAAAATGAATATATTGGAAGATGACATGATAGAGGGCTAAATTACGAGTACGTAGGAGAAAACGGTGAGTAAAACGGAGCTATAACGAAGAAGTTATGAAGAAAACAGTTTCGGACGAAACAGGAAAAACTAGAGGCCGTCGGGGACGGGCTCTAGAAAGTCCCGTCGTCACAAGGTGCCCGTAAACAACCAAACAACCCGTCGGATGGATTTCAGAGATCTGGAGGCCGTTGGCGACGGGCCTTGGTTTACTGAAACGCGAATTTTGCTACTTGGGTTGTTGGGAACGAGTTTAAACCGAATTTTTAGCATTCAAACGGGGGTTACATGTCCTTGGAGTACAAATCTTCATCTTGGAGCCGGAGAATAGGATCATCTTGATTGGGAATCATTCTACAACATCCACCATCATCCATCCTCAACCCGAATCATCAAGAACATCATCATCATCACTCACAACCACCAATCCATCCATTAACCCTAATATCCATTCATCATTTGAACCTTCACCATTACAAACCCTACACCTCATCATTCCATCCTTCAAGCTTCGAGATGAGTTCATTCGAGTTTCAAGCATTCGGTTATCAAGTTTCATCTACCATGAGCGGCTAATCACCTTGGTTTCACCCCGGTGTAGGTAGTTGTTTAATTTATGGTTTTAAATTGTTTCTTGCTTCAACTTTGTGACAAATTGTGTTGATTTTTGAAACCATTGACAATAGTTTACATTTGTTTCGTATTCGTAAATTGTCGACGATTATAAAGTTATGACTTTACGAAATGGTTATGTGTAGTTATGCATTGTCTTGGTTAGGTTTTACTTATGTTGATTACAAAGTGCATTCTTGTCCGTTTTTCGAAACGTTGATAGTTATTGGCACCTAAGTCACGGTACACTAAATCCGCTAATCATATACAATTGAGTTGGATCTAAAACTTATAGAAACCCTAGGTTGGCAATTACCGAAACCGGGTGTGAATCCTTTTTATCATTATTGTTTAGTAATCAATTTTCTCGCAATTGTTAATCATTAGGCTTTAATCAATTAAACCAATTCACATTTTTTTTCAACTAAATAAAAATACAAAAACATTATAGCAAGCTTCATAATCTGTGACTTTCATCTTAATTCAATCGAATCCATTCGCAAACCAGATACTCTTCGTGGTTCGACCCCTTACTACCACTAACACATAGTTAAGGGTAATTTGGGCTTATAAATATTATCTTTGACCGGAGCGCGACACTCCGATCAAATTTTGGTGCCGTTGCCGGGGAGTGCGTGCGCTTTATGTTTGGATATTGTTTGAATTTGTGAGATTAACTGTTTAAATTGCATAAGTTCTTTTCTTGTACTTTGTCTTTTTCCTTGTTACGCGGCGTGTGTTACTTGTGAAGGTTACAGGTAGTGCATGTATACGCGAAACTCCGGGAGGACTTCACTGTTAGTCTACGAACCGGAAATCAAAAGACTTGCAAGAAGGAATTTAGCAAGCCGGTTGGAGGCAACACTTGCTTCTAACCAAGTCACCCAAACACCACAACTCACACCATCCATTGAAACCGATTCAATGGCAAATCAAAACTCAAACCAAAACCTCAACCAAAACCAAAACCCGAACCAATTCCAATACCGAAGCAACTTCAATCCCGCTCAAAATGTCCAACCTATACCTCAAGAGCAACCGGGTGGTAATAACAACTCTAGACCACCCACACCACCTTTCCGAAACCAAAATCCCAACAATACCCAACGAACACCCCAACAACAAAACCTTCATCGACAAAACTCCTTACCCATTCACCTTGATGATCGGAATGTTAATTCCGACCGTAGAGGCAATCGAGATTGTGGCAATCCCACGAATGAAGACCCGCTCTTTAACATCGACGATTTGAGAAACGCTATCCCCGATGACGAACCGTATAGTGTTCCCGGTTATCAATCGCCGGAACATGTGAGTGTTCATACGGAATATTCGGATGATGGGGGATATTACGATGATCGGGCTAATGATGATGGAGATTGGGGGAATGTGAATAGAGGTAACGTCTACAATGCTAGAGGTTTTGAAGATAAAGATTTTGGTTATCAAAATGCCAATTTCGTGGGGAATGATAACTATGGGTACAGGAATGCGAGAAATGACGGTTACGAAAACAACCGTCAACCACGAAACAACAACCAAAGGAACCGAAATGATGGGTTTTACAACAAAAATAACAACAACAATGCTAACCCTAACCGGATTCCCCGTTTCGTGGGAGGAAGTAACCAAAGAGTTAATCAAGGTGGGAATCAAAGAGGTGATAGGGGAGGTGATCGAAGGGACAATCGAAGGCTGGTTGATCAAGAAGTTAACGGTCCACATCGTCGCCAACAACCTCCACGGGGAGTGAATGACCGTTTTCGACCGGTGGTTACCGATAATGACTCTCCAATAGTGTGTGAAAGGAGAATGTTTGATTGCAAGCCCCACTACATCAACATACTTCCCCATTTCAATGGGAGGTCTAATGATGAACTGTACACTCAATTGGCGAAGTTTTCTTCCATTTGTAGCACCATCAGGGGGCATAATTTGGCATTGGAGGAAGTCAAGCTTCGACTATTTCAGTTTTCGTTAAAGGATAAAGCGAAGCAATGGTTCCTTACACTTCCGGTGAATAGTATTCGGACATGGGGTGAGATGCAACAAGTATTTCTTGACGAGTACTACTCAATGGCGAAGACCGATGACGCTAGAGATGAAATTAGGTCTTTCCGCCAACTATCAAATGAACCATTGCATGAAGTTTTCACAAGGTACAAGGAATTGATTCGGAAGTGCCCACATCATCAAATAGAGAAGTGGGAGTTGGTCAAATGCTTTGTGAGAGGATTAGATGATGAGACATGGAATCGCCTTGAATCGACCAGCAATTGAACTCTATTAAGCAATCACGAGGATGATGATTGGGAGTTCCTAGAAAGGATGAGTAAGAGGTCAAAGGCGAAAGAATCGGCCGACCGAGCCAAAAACCACCCTACCTCAAGGTCTTGGCCCGATTGTGATGCGAATTCCAGGGATCGGATTGACACGTTGGAGCGTGACTTGGCCCGCATGAAGAAAAGAGAAGTGAATGCGGTGCAGTACGTCGTATGTGAAGAATGCGGAGATATCGGTCACCGAACCGAGAATTGTCAAGCCACCGTGGAGGTGAATCAAGTGTATGGGGACCAAAGGCAATATGATATGAACTCCAACACTTATCACCCCGGATTGAGAAACCATCCCAACTTCCGATATGGGAATGCCGCGAATCAAATGAACCCGAATTTTTAACCGGGTAACCAAAGCGGATCATCATATCAAAATCGCCAAGGAAGTAACCAAGGGGGTTACCAAAGGAACTACAATCAAGGCGGTAATGGGAGTGGCAATTCAAACTCTCTAGGTGATGATTCATTAAACTCTAAACTTGATGCTATTATGAATGCTATCAACCATTCAAATTAAGAGACAAAGAAAGAGTTTGAGGTGCGAGACAAGTCGCATAAGGCATTGGAAAAGCAAGTGGGTCAACTTGCGGAAGAAATGACCCAAATTCGTGGAAGTGGAGGAAGACTTCCAAGTGACACCGCAATGAACCCGAAGCATCAAAGCTCAAGCACGGGCAATGTGAGGAATGTACACATTAGTGTGGTAAGTCTTCTTCCGAATGATGAAATTTGTAGTGTTCAAAGCATTCCACCACCACAATATGTTGATGGTGTAGTGGAAGATATAAGTGATGAGCCGGAAAGTGAAAATGAACAAGAAACGATTTCACAAAGTAAAATTGAAAATATAACTAAAAATTCTTTTTGTGAAAATTGTTTAAATCAACTTAACCCGAGTAATGCATAGAAAGTTGAGGAACGGTACCCACCGAAGGACGAGGGGTGGGAAAATTTTAAACAAGAAAAAATTAATTTACCGTTACTAGATGACATTAAAAAGGTTCCGGCTCATGTGGAATGTTTGAAAGAGTTGAGCATTGAAAAACGGCACAATAAATTACCCGAACCAATTGATTTGGTATCACATGTTAGTGCCGTTTTATCAAGTGCGCTCCCCCAAAAAGTTCAAGATCCAGGAGACCCTCTTATCCCAATTCAAATTGGAACATTTAAAATTGAGAGGGCGCTCCTAGATCTTGGAGCTTGTGTGAGCATCTTGCCTGGGAGTTTGTATGACCAATATGATTTTGGTCCATTGAAAAAGTTTGATACTCCCGTAGTATTGACCGATCAGACTCCCACGCATCCATGGGGGATGGTGGAGGATGTGATTGTTAAGGTGGATGATTGCTATTACCCAGTTGACTTTTTGGTAGTAGAGTATGCTGGGTGTATTGAGGACACCCAACCGATAGTCATATTGGGTAGACCGTTCCTTGCAACAGCTAATGCCATAATAAATTGTGCAACGGGAACGGTAAGCATGAAATTTGGGGACCGGGAATTAAATTTAAATGTTTTTCCAAAATTTACTAACCCACTCGGTGAGGATACGTGTCCCAAGAAGGACATGAATCCAAACAAAAAGGTATGTGCTATGGTTGGTAGGTTTGGAGAACCAAAGAAGAAACCGGTCAAGAAGAAGAAGGCGAAGAAGTCGCCTCAAGAAAAGAAGAAGGAAGAGGAAGTGAGGAAGTTTGGACCGTTTGGTAACAAATGGTATGAATCACCGGTGGGTGATTTCGAGGAGTTTGTAGGCGACAAGCATGCCATTCGACCACCATGAGGTGGTAGGTCAAGTGTTGTTGTATATTTTATTTCGCATTTCGTTTTAGTTGTTATCCGTAGTTTAGTTAGTATTGTTGTTGTTGTTGTATAATTTTGTTATTTCGTTTTATTAGTTAAATGAACGTTGTGGGTGTGTTCCCTATATAACCCTCACGAGACCTACTCGTCCTCCCGAGCTATCGGGAGGTTTAAAGGGCTTGCGTGCATATGCTAAATGCCGCCATGATTCCTACGAAAGTGAGTTAGGATTGTTATTGTTGTAAATTATTTTTCCACAAAAATCAAGGTAATTTAACGCATGATTTGGTAACACTTTCATAAAAATGGTAGAACTAACCACCTAACAAATTTCAATGGTTGTGAGAAGCATGCTTCTACACAAGGGTTAAGATTTGTAGGTACAACATGTTCGCGAGACAACCGTTTTTATGATGAGAAGAAGAAGATATGAGCATCTAGCGACAAAAATCAGGTGCATGCGTTTTCTTTTACCTTGATTCTTAGTTTAGTAATAAGTGGATTGTACTTTGTATTTTATTTTTCCGGGGTGAAATTTTGGGGAAGGTTAGTCATGTCACATCCATTGTACGTTATAAAACTCTAGTTCTTACACATTGAGGACAATGTTTACCTCAAGTGTGGGGATGGGGGAAAATTTCAAAAATTTCTTGTTTCAAAAGGGATCTTAAAAGCACAAGTAACTAAGTCAACGAGGGATGGCACAACCCATTTGGTCTTTTGTCATGGTCAAGTTCAAAGTAATAGCATGACGGGTATTTAGCGGGTGGTTATTTGGGAATAATTCGCCTAAGGAACTAGCATTTTATGCATATCACATACCATACCCTTATACGTGAGGTTTTGAGCCACTTTTATATCATAGATTTACATATACATGTTTCTTTGTTTGAGTGGACCATTAGTCGCGTATTGTAGAACTTGCAACTTTTGATACGTTCGAGACCATAGACCGAATACAAGCACGAGAATGATTAAGGCATTAGGTAAACCTTTTCCGTTTACACCATTTTTATATCCTTACCCAAAAATTATCCCTTAGTAGCCAGTTTTGAGCCTAACCCTTTCGTTTGACCACCCTTTAGCCCATAACCTTAAACCTTTTTGTTTTTAACCCGTGTGATGGAAATTCGATTATAGGAGTCAAGTTTGTATAGTTGTTTGTTTGTTTGCATATATATATATATATATATATATATATATAAAGAGAGAGAAAAATCAGAAAATGTTATGAAAAAGACGAGAAAATTGTTGAGAAAAGAACAAAAATATGTGTTCTTAGTTGAGAAATAAAAGGCGAAAGCTTGTTACCTTCTAGTTTGATATTTGTTGGTGCATAGATGTCTGTTAACTTCGTCTTTATAGAGTCTTGTATCTAGTTAGGATAAACCAGTGTTTAGCAGGTCGGAAAACAGGTTTTGGATGTTAAAGGATAATTTCGTACGAAATTACACAAGGGTAATTTCGCACGAAATTAGTAATTTCGCATGAAGGTAATTTCGCTTGAATAGTTCCGTGCGAAATTACCTCCCCTATAAATAGCTGGTTTGCTGATTCATTTGGGACGAAATTAACTTTTCTGATTCAGAGCCGAGGTGCTGCGATTTGTCAAACGATCTGTAAAAGCTTTGGAATCATTAATAAGAAGATAATTAGAGGAATTTGATGTGTGTGAGTGTTATTAGTTTTTAATGTATATTTTAAGCCATTTTTAACACTTTTTAGCCAAGTTTTAAATTTATAAAACACGATATTACTAACACTAAACACACATATGGGCAAGTGCACCCATCGTGAGCGTAGTATAGTGTTGGCAAGATACCGAGGTCGTCCAAGGACACAAGTGCTTTTAGTACCGGTTTATCCTCAACGTCTAATCAAATCAAAAGTTTAGAAAAATGTTTTAAACTAGAAAAAATAAAAACTAACTAAAATGCTGAAAAAAATAAAAATAAAAACAGATAGACAAGATGAATCACTTGGCTCCGACTCGTGTTTAGTGTAACCTTTGATTATTTCCGCACTTTTTCACTATTTAAGAGATTATCTTAGTTATTGTAGTAGGCCTCTCTTTTGAAGGTGACGTTACCCTCAACCCAGTAGTTTGAGTCTGCAAGGATACAATCCTAAAGGGTTGGATTATTGAAAGATAATTAATTAAGTTATTAATGCATATTATGGTAGGCCCCTCTTTTGAAGGTGACGTTACCCTCGGCTAAGTAGTCTGAGTCAGCAAGGATACAGTCCTAAGTAGCCGGGTTAAAGTATTAATAATAGCTTACATATGAGGGGATCAAAGAGTTTGGACCCCCGCCATCCAATACCGGTGGGTATTGAAGGAGGTCCTACTAAATTTGACCCAGGTCCTTGCAGGATCTATACACTGAACAAGGCAAGACTCTTACCAAACCGTTCCCTTAACCCCCGACCAGGTAGCCAACATACCTCCATATAGACCGTGGAGATATGAATGGTGAAAATCTTTTATTTTATATAGACAGTAAAATAATGCCAAGACACCACAGACAAACGATAAGGAAGAATCACCTTCAACATAAGAAACTAGTTATTAAAGTCATTAATACATAACCAAGTAAAAAGTGCGAAAAGATTAAAAATAAAAAGTATTACACTAGACACTTGTCTTCACCAAGTGATGTAAGAGACTCAGGCAAACATGGCCTTTGATTGTCCAGAACTCTTACGATCAATCTTAGATCCCAAGACGACTCACACACTCTATGATGGACAATGGATGATGGTGGTGGATGATGGTGTTGTGATGGTGGTGGGTGGTGGGTGAAGTGTGAGAGAGGTGGTGTGCCAAGGGATGGTTTGCAAATGAGCCAAGCACCCCTATTTATAGCCTGAACAGTAGCTCGGGCACGGCCCCGTGTCCATCCTCTTCTCTGTCTTCATTAATTGCAGTTTGTCTG
This sequence comes from Helianthus tuberosus, assembly GCA_030545235.1. NCBI lineage: Eukaryota > Viridiplantae > Streptophyta > Magnoliopsida > Asterales > Asteraceae > Helianthus > Helianthus tuberosus. The sequence continues at coordinate 7,721 of JARYGA010016521.1, read as the reverse complement.
CATTAGTTGACCACGCCCCCGTGTCCGCTGGGCACGGCCCCGTGTGCAGAAGCGTATCTGTACTATCAAGATTTGCCTGGATTATGCGAATCTTATAGTTGACCACGGCCCCGTGTCCGCTGAGCACGGCCCCGTGGTGGGCGATGGAAGCTTCTACAACTTTGTCTTTTATGCTGGCACTTGGGCACGCCCCCGTGTTCACTGAGCACGGGGCGTGTTCAGCCTTCTGTTATCTTGTTTTGCTTGGGAAGATGCTTTCGGGGAGGTCGGGCATGCCACGTTTGTTCCTTTTCTTGTATTTATGTTAGATTTAGCTGCCTTTTTGCTTCTTTTGTTAATTTGAGCTCATTTAATTCTGAAAATACAAAAGGAAGACAAAAGCACACTTTTTCCAACATTAGTACTAAAAAAGGGTTAGTTTTATGCCACAATTGATGTAATTTATATGTTGCATTTTGCACACATCAAATACCCCCACACTTGAGTCTTTGCTTGTCCTCAAGCAAAACTCTTTATAATGTGGCTTTACACTCCCAAATGGAATGGGTAGAAGAGAAGGTTTTTGGGCTTGTCATAGAGTGTCGGGATTTCCAAGATTCTTTATTGAGTTTTATTTTTATTTATTTACAATCCTATTTGTCATGATTTATTTAAAACTTTTCATAAGATAAATTACTTATTAGGGCATAGCATGCCTCTTTAAAATTCTATTTATATACAAGTTCACATACCTCACGGGGGATCACTCAACACTCGGCCGAAGATGTATTTTAGTGAATCACTCGAGAGCGGCATGGAACTTACTCCTACCGTAGGCTTGCCAAGCAATCAATCCTCCTCCTTTTTAACTATATACCTTTGTAAATATCAAGAGGACTTTTGGGTGAAGGGTTAGGCTTGGGTTAAAGGTAGGTGGTTGGGTTAGTGGTTAGTAGAAAAATGGCGAAAAGTGTAAAAAGCGTCGGCTTTCGTAATACTTTTTATTTTTGAAATTTTTATTTTGATGAAGCCATAATTCAAACAAAGTTATTTTTGATGAACTTGCTTGTTTATTTCTTTTGCTTCATCATCAACATTTTTTTTTCAACGTCATACGAAAAACCGAGCTTGTCACTAAAACAAAGGGTTAAAAATAAAAAGGTTTTGGTGGGTGAAAGGGTGTTTGGTTTGGGTTAAGAAATGAAAAGGTTTAGGCTCAAAGGGGTTAACTAGGGGGATTTTGGGTAGGTGGTAAAAAAAAAAAGAAAAATAATGGTGTAGAAATAAAAAGGGTTAGTCCTAATGCCTCCATCATTTACTTACTCGGGTTTAAGTTGGTAAGGACCGGGAATGTATCGTCGTGGCAAGTTCTAAAGTTGTAAGAACCAAGCGGCTATTCACACAAGAAACGAAAAATGAGCATTTAGTTTAAAGATATGTATTTGTATGCTCAATAAAGGCTCAAAACTCACTTTTCTGGGAATGGGTTTTTATGTGATCAAGTATATATAATTAAATTTTAACTAAGCTTGTCATGCCTTTTCATAATTTTCTTATGTTGGTTCTTTTTATCAAGACGCTATCGGTTGTAAATTTGTAAAAATATAACCTTTTTAGAATTTGAAATTCCCAAGTTAAACCTAGACAAGTAAAAAAAAATGAAAATTTTTGAAAAAAATTTGGGGTGATTAGCGGTTCCAATAGAGTTTTGTGTAAGGCTTGTAATTAGGACTTGCAAGATTCAAAGTTTTAGCATCCCCCCACACTTAAATTACACATTGTCCTCAATGTGTCCCAAAAATAAGTTTTTAGGTTGATTGAATGTGTAAAAGGTGTGAAAAAGCAAAATTTTGTGTTACTGGGCGTCTGGACACGGCCCCGTGGTGTCCGGGCACGGCCCCGTGTTCAGGTGCCAGTAACAAAAAGTTGAACAAAAGAAACAGAAGCCTGGACACGGGGGCGTGTTGGGTGAACACGGCCCGTGTCCAGTTTACCTGAACTGGGTATTTTCTGCAGACTGTGCAGCACGGGGCCGTGTTGGGCGGGCACGGTCCGTGCTGAACCTGCTGTAATGAAGAAAGTTCGTCGGATGGCCCTGTTTTCGTGCATGGGGTGCTGGTTCAAGTTTCCCTTGTTATCCTTCACCATCCCGAGTGTGTTTTATTCCTGAAATTAAAACTAAACTAGAAAACATAAAAATTAATCTAAACTAAACTAAGGATAGTTCCGCGGAATGCCTCCGTGGTGCGCCACGTTTATAAGGGTCCTTGGCTAGACCCAAATCCTGATCATATGTTACCCAAGTGGGATGTTTTGCATCCCATGCTACACCGTCGGAGAGCATCATCCAAGCTTGAGTCAATGACCTTCATGTAGTTGACCGGGTCTTCGTCTTCTACTCTTTTTCCGACTCCAAACTTTACTTCCTCGTCCCCAACCCTCAATGTTAGTGTTCCATCATTCATATCTACCACTGCTTGGGCCGTAGCTAGGAATGGCCTCCCTAGTATGAGTTGTAACATCTGTGCTTGTAATCATTGTGAACAGTTCAATTATCAATAAAACAATGTTATTTGATCCCAATGTTTGTTTGGTTGTGTTTTACATTTTTTCATGTTTTGACTTTTATTCAATTTCAAACTCTATATCGCTTTCTGGAGAGTTATACGCAAACTGGTGCGTAAATGTAATCAGTTTAATGCGACAAATACTCCAGAACATCAACATATACTTAACATACCTTAAATAACCTTTACATAACTTAGAAATAAGTTTTGAAGGCTTTGGTATGTCAAAAAACAAGTTAATTCGCTTACAGGGACTAAACTTGACAAACTGCGAAAGTATGCCAATTTGAACTGTAACGAACATTCCGGAACATGACCATAAGTTAAACACACCTTGAATATCCTTTATATTGCTTAGAAATAGGCTTTGAGGGGTTCGGTGTGCTAAAATAAACTTTTGGGTCACTCAGGGACTAAAAGCGTCAAAAAGTGCACAAGTTTGCATTTTCGCGCATAACTTACGTTCTGAATACATCCGGACATCCAAAAATTTATGTAAGCACTAAAATATTTTATTTTAGTGTTTGGCATAAGAAAAATCCATTCGTCACGCATTTTGGATCGTTTTTCGCGCTTGTGCGCATTCCGTCGTAATTAAGCGAACATCGCGATCGTACGACCAAACGAACCAACATCCGACATATTTTTGAGCATGTTTCATGTCAACAATGTTTAGGCATCATTTTAGGGCCTTAAATTTGGCTTTACGGGCCTTAGAAGTGTCGGGAATGGCCTTAAAACTCGACAGGGACCAAAACTGTCATTTCTAAAAGTTGTTTGCTGATCAGACAGGCCAGGCGGCCCGCGTAAACCCAAGGTGATACCTTACGCGGCCCGCGTCAGGTTCCCAGACCAAATTCAATGTATTAACAGCCTGTTATCAGCCTTTCAAACACCCCAAAGGCCAATGCCACATGTCAAACTCTTGTGGTGGTGGCAAAATGAGCTACCACAACATTCCAACACATGTACGGATGAGATTCGATCACGTTATTCGAGGAACGATCCTAATGGTTGTCCATTTACTATAAATACCCACCTCAACTTCACTCATTCCTCACAAATCTGATCAAAAGAGCTCTAAGTTGAAGCAATCACTTCATACCTGAGCTATTCGATCAAGATTTACTAGCGGGGACCCTTTGTAAGTGTTCCTTCGTTCTTTTATCGCTTTTCTAGTTCGAAAGTCAAACTATGTTTGAGTTTCTGCATTGACCAGTTTATGGTCGATGCGAAGTTCGTTTGAACTTCATAACGTGAGCGTGATCACGATGGTTATAGTCCTTAGTGACTATACCTACTAATTACCACATTATCTAGGCTCAGTGACGAGTCGTGGTTTCGGCCAAAATGCACATTCCCGCGTATTTTGTAACCAAACTACTCTTAGGTATCAAAACCGTTTGTTTTGATACCAAACCTGTTTTCTAAACTTAGTTAAGCATGTTCTAATATGCTTAGCTCGTCACTTTTAGTTTAGTGCTTATATAGGGTCGTAAGGTAAGCGATCTAAACAATCGCTTATACTTTCGAACCCGACCCGTTTGGTCGATCATTAGGATCCGACCAAGCACATTAGGTGACCATAGTATATAGGGAATAACCTTTCGAGGTTATACCTTATGGTCACATCGTTTGAGTAGTTGTATGATAGGTAGTATATATGCCTTAGGTAAATTACCAAAATGCCCTTTTAACACCAAAATTTATTTTAAGCATATGTAACATAACTTTTGGTATCTAAACTGATTTAGTAACAATATTAGGCATGTTAAGGCATATTTTACTTGTCATAGGACTAGTTAGGCATTCCGAACGCATTTCACGCGAACGACGCGTTAAGGTAGCATAAGCTACCTAAACGGGTCGTAATGGGTCGTAAGCACTTAGGTTAGGTTTCATTTAGTATGTAGTCTTTGTTAAACCATATTACACGAGTCTCCATACTCGTTTGGTTTACGAACCCTCATCCTATCCAATCCTCCGATTTAGGTCCGGTATATTAACATAGTTACCTATATTAGGTGCCGTTTAATTTCCGTGATCTCTAGCATTGTTTGGTTGTTACTTAAGGACTACTGAGCAATCTCAAGTGAGTACATAGAACCCCCTCTTTTACTGTTTTCCAAACTGTTTTGGGGTGAAACACATGTGCCTACTTGTTACTTTCATGCTTTCCATGTTTTCACATCATATACCTGCTATGTTCGTTAGTACAATATAGTACATGATTTCATTACATTTCATGCTATGTATGCCCATTGTGTGCTTACTTAGTACATCGTTTTACATTACATTTCATGCGATGTATGCCCATTGTGTGCATACTTAGTACATTGTTTTACTTTACATTTCTGCTATGTATGTTGACTGATAGCATGCTAGCACATTGATTTACATGACTTTTCTGCTTTGTATGTTAACTTAGCATACTTAGTACATTTTTTTCATATGACATGTATACAATTGCTATAACATTTGGTTTGCACAAACGAGACTATTATACGTTCATTAACATTAGCTACGCCGATCGGTAGTAAGTACTGGTACCATAGGACTTGACAAATCCCATTCCTGACATCCCAGGTGTGTTTGGATGTAAGGAATGACTGAATCCGAAAACATTTCTTTTGATAACCTTGACTGAAAGGGTTATCCGACTATCTCAAGGCTTGAATGTATGCGTTAACTTACCACATAAATGTTTGTATCAATGTAACATGCATTACTTTGCAAAACATAACTTTTTGATATATTCAAAATACTTTGTTTTGTACATTTCTACATTTGGATTATGTGACAATACTTTACTTACAATACATAACATTTGTTACACGTTACTTGACTACATTTGGACTATTAACATTTGATATAATTTATACAAGGACTTTTGACAATTGGTTTAAACATAGACTTTATACATTGGTGGTTTGTTTAAGTGACTTAAGTAACGAGATGTGAGTAATATGATACAAGCATGGTGGATACGCCGTTGGTACTTCCTATATATAAGTGTTTGTATTATATTACATATCATAGCGTTATTTAAATCATTCAATTTGGACTTATACATTTTACACAAGTAACACGATTCTCACAAGACTTTGGTTTACAAACAATTTACTTTATACAACTCATTTTACTTGGTTATACATTTAACCATACATTATTCTTTTATTTATACATATCATTTGATCTTATCGCTTTTTAAATGATTTACAAAACAAAAAAATTTACAAGGTTCATGACTGACTTTTACTAAACAACTTTTCTTAAACATTAAGTCATGAATCCTATTTTCACAAAACCTATGTATCTCACAGGCATTTTTATGCTGACGTACCTATTTTCACATGTGTTTTCAGGAGCTTTTGCGTAGGATGATGATCGTGACACTAGGGCAGACCTGTGCCTTAGAGACATAAAACGAAGATAGACTTAGTTTAATTATGTTTTGTACTCCTTGTTTCCTGTTTAAGACAATGTAACTCTTATGTTGATAAATAAAATACAACTTCGAATGCCATGGTTATGAAACAATTAATTCTGTTACAACACTCCCCGACGTTTTCTGCCACGTTTTGTATGTTATACGTGGTCGGGGTGTGACAGAAGAGTTGGTATCAAAGCCAATGGTTATAGGGAATTAGGTTATTAGTAATGCTTTGACCTAGACTATAACCTTTCTAGGACCCTAACACAAATTATCTTGTGTTTAGATCTTAAAACATGCACATTACCTATCCTTAGGTGATTATCAAAACAAGAACCCAATTTTCTGAAACAATTTTTGAAAATCAATCATCTGTTTTTGAATGAATTATTACAAGGTTTTGAACCCTCTATTGTAAGGTTTTGAACCCACTGTTATATGGTTTTGAACCCCTTTGAGTTTTCAAAATCTCGTCAAAGTTTTGGGTCCTAAATAGTGTGAACACGTGCAAACTGGAAGAGTGAATGCCTGTACCATGGGTTTTCTGTCTAAGGCTAGAGTGTTCGTACAAATCCACATAATCGGACCAGTCACTCTTACCTGGGAACTCTTGGGGTGAGTGTTCACTTATAGAATGCCTCCTCGACGCGAAAACCAGATAGCGACTGCCGAACTGGCAGAAATTATTGCGCAGCAAATGGCTGCTCAATTCCCAAACCTCTTTGCTCAATGGAACCAAGCCAACAACAACAACAATGCTCCATGCAAATTCAAGGATTTTAACTCGGCTAAACCACTCAAGTTTAGTGGTTCTGAGGGAGCGACTGGGCTTCTTCAATGGTTCAAGAGCATTGAGAATACTTTCCGCCACGTGCAGTGTCCTGACAATCGCAAGGTCGAGTTTTCTTCGAGTGTGTTTCAGAAGAGGGCTCTCACATGGTGGAACGGGGTTTTGAGAGACCGTGGTGCAGAAGTTGCTCTAGCACAAACTTGGGCCGAACTTAGGGCCCTTATGATGAGGGAGTTTTGTCCTCGTCATGAACAGCGAGCTTTGGAGAGAGAGTTCGATGACTTGAAACAAGATAGTGGTGAGCATCGGGCATATACTGATAGGTTTGAGGAGCTGAGTCTGCTTTGCCCAACAATGGTTACCCCACTCGACAAGGCTATCGAAAGGTACATCGATGGTCTACCTGACTCAGTACAAGACATCATTACTGGTAGTAACCCTACCGCACTCCATCAGGCGATCGAGTTAGCAGCGACATTGACTGAGTCACAGGTTCGTAAGGGAAAGCTGCACAAAAAGGGTGACAAAAGTAAGAAGCAGTCGTCTGACAAAGAAGATAGCAAGAAAGGTCAAAACAAGAATGGAAAGAATTCTGGTTCCTCAAAGGGTTCTAGGAAGCGAAAGGCTTCCCAAAACTATGCCGTTACTGCACAGGCGCAAGCTGCACCAAATCAGCCTGCGCAACCACTAGCCAAGAAGCCATATCTTGGCAATGCACCTTTGTGCAACAGGTGTAACGGCCATCACCTACCACATCTCCAATGTCATCATTGCACTAACTGCGGAAGAATTGGTCATCTTGCTGCCACCTGCCGCATTCCTGCTAATCAGAACCAGGCAGTTCAGAACCAAGCCCAACAAGTGGCTCAGCCTCTTGCTCAGCAACAAGGTCAAGCTGCACGACCTCATTTCCCTCCTGGTTCGTGCTACAATTGTGGGGATCTGACCCACT